>JAJMAX010000058.1:0-68867 GCA_030565105.1 Vanderwaltozyma verrucispora
TCATTCTGAATAATTTTGGTTCTGGAACAGATTCAGTTGGCAATCTACGGCCAATGACTTGGTATTCTTTTAGATGAGCCACTAAGAAAAAAAATAAATCATAATATATGATATTTGTTTGTTAGTAAAATTGTTATAAAATCAATAAAAATGCAACACTATTGTAAAATGACATGGTTTAAAACAGATAACCTATTAAAAGTTTCACACTCATCTTGTCATCATATGAACTCTATTTTCTTTTTTAATATTCTAAATGAAATATTTGCTAGGAGAGGTTTCGTATTCGATTAACTGGTTACAAATACAACTTGGTTTTATAAAATCACAAATTCCTGATTAATAACCAATTATTAAAACTTATAAATCATATGATAATATCTCGCACCCTTTCCTCAACTGTAATTTCTCATAAATATAACTTTTTTTCTCATTTAACATAATCAGACTCAAGTATTATTTCTAGTTATTATTGATCATTGGAAATCTCATAATTATTTGGAACATATCAATGTTTACAACTTCATTTGAGTTTAAATGTGTATTATCCATAATATCATTATCTTATATTCCTTGTTCATCTACAATTTGGTTACCACGTATGTCATTACTCACTTTTTCAGTACTATATTTCCTTTATGATGGGAAGTTGAATTATAATTATTAAGTACTGCTACACTTTTCAAATACTGTTATTTTTATTAAAAATATAGATTTCCAATTCCAATACTAACTTCAGTAGTTTACGGTACCATCACAGAAATTGCAATTATCGAAGATTAAACTAAGCAGAGCATACTGAATTTCGTAATATTGTAATTGAACCTCTGTCTAGTTTGATGAGCTTAACCTACGAACGAAATATTATTGCAAGCAAATGAAATGTACTAGTCGCTAACAATTACAGTAATATTCAGTTGGAGTGAGCTGAAACTAGAAAGAGTTTCTGCCTATTCTCTGAAAGTTTGAAGATGTATTTCTCACTAGAATATCTATAATTACTAAGAAAATTCCATAAAATTTGAAACTTTCTGTATAGCGGATGTTTAATTTCCTGAGTTGTTGAGGCTATATTGTTTAATTTTCATAGCTGCACTATGGAAATCGATTTTCTCGGTTGTACATAAAAAAAATTTATTAAAAAGTTTGACATCTTAATAGTGCAAAACAAATCTAGTGTATAAACCCGTACACAATTGTAATATTAAAGGAGGCACGGATGTAACAGTCAAATATATGTTTTTCAATTCTTGAACGTTTATTTATTGTGTTATTTATAATTATATAATAAGTTATTTACCTATATATCCTTTTTGGCTTTATATATAATGTACACATCGACTGTACTTTCTTGATGTAAAACCATTATTGCACGCTTACTGTGGAAATAATTTTGGTTTTATTCGAGTTAGATCCAATTACGCTATGCAAACTGTCCTTGAGATGGTCAAACATTTCTTTCTCTAATCTGCTCATTGCTTGATAACTTGCACTAAATGAATTTTTAAGTGATAAATTTGATTTCTTATTTAACTCTTCATTAAAAATTGAATTAGCATGTACAATATAATTACATGGCATCATCACTGTATCTACTATTTCAACCTTTGCAGCATGAGCTGTTCTGTGTCCAAAATTTAATCCTAATACTAAACCTCTGTCAAATTCACAACAGAATCCCTCTTTTGGAACATCTCTACCATCTGGTAAATATTTATGGGTTAGATCTTCAAATTTATTATTGACTGGAGCTATAATAGGATCCAGAGCACCTCTAATCAATGGCTTGTTTTTAGTGTCATAGTACTTATTATAAAAAATTCTCCATTTTAATATTTGATCATGTGTTGGTTTATAAATATCATTCAAATAGATTGTAGTTGTTTTATCTTCTAACTTAGTCAAATTCTCACCAATGTATCTATATGGGAACATAATTTCATCTTCTATATTCTTATATGTTTTAACCTTTATTGAAGGTATCACGGTTTCAATAACATTTAATGTTGAGTTACCGAGTTTGTCAAATAAATTTGTAACAGGAGAAACGAAGTTCATTGGTTTTGAATTTGCAATACCATCAATGATAGGTTCAACGTTTGCAATTATAATTCTTGTAAATGCAATATCATTCAAAATAATTTCTGTTTGTTGAACAATTGGATATGACTCTAATCTAGAAATAGTCTTTAAAGATTTAACTGGTAAAACAACAACTTTATTAGCATCCTCAGGTAAAATATGAAGTTGATCTGTTTGAACAATTACTTCTGCCAGAGTTCTATCTAATAAAGTGTCATTACTTTTTGAAAATGGATTGTGTAAAATGGTCATGGTATGTTAAAATATTAATTTTTTTTTTTGTTTAATATGAATAGAAAATGAATAAATATAGCAATAATTTTCTAATATATTCTCTATTATGATATATTTATAAATCTTGTAATAAAAATAATTTACATATACAAGTTAAAGAATACATTTAAATTACAAAGAATTATAGTTCTTTTTATAACTTTACATTCAATACAACTTCAAAAACAATTCTATTTAGAATAAAAGGAAGTGACCTTTTGTGTCACTGGCGTATGCTTTGAAATTTACTATTGAAAAGGAAAATAAAACAGATACAAGAAAATCACGAATACAAAATAATTCCCAATACTATTATAAGTCAATACTCAACTAGGAAATATTCACGCTTTTGTGTCAAATAACTAGTTTTATTTTCGATAATTAAATATAACTTCTTTTTAAAAGTAGGGTTGCCATTCAGCCAATTACATGTATATGATATTTTAAAAGATCCGTAAAGTACCATCATGATCATATGTATATACAATGTTCGTCCATACGAATATATAAAGTTTGATGATATTATTTAATATCATCCCTAAGTATTATTTGCAATCAAGAATCAACCAAGTAAAATTATAAATCAGTATGCTGTTCTCAGTTCCGAATACCAGTATTGAATTATTCTAAGTATTTGGTTTCTAAATATCAACGAGATACATAATCAAAAGAGCAGACGCTTTCATCTTCAAAAAGTAATTAATATTTCCTATGAGCAATAAAATAAGAAATGCCTATTTTTAGCAAACATCTAAAGTAAACAAACACCATCATAACATTATATATAACTCCTGTCTAGGAAAAACCTTTAGTTTTTGCGGTTTTCCCAAAAAAGATATACCAAAACAAAAAACAAATATTAAAATCCTGCACTTGCTCGGTTATATTCAGCGATGCAGCAAACTAATACTAAAAAATAACTTTCCTTTTTTGTCCATTGAAATTTTCGGAGGATTTTCAAGCACCAACAAAACGCACAATTATTAACCTACTGTTGTAGCCAGATCTCTGTGGAAACACAATCTATCAGATCTGCTTGATAGATCTCAGTGGATCTATTTCCAAAGGAGAGGATAACAATTCAGTAACGATGAAGAAAGAGGCCTTTCATTTTCTCTGCGTAGATATTATCTCTACGACATTAATTATTCAAAAAATTCTCAATGTAATCAGTTATTCCGCTAGTTTGCTCGAGTACTGAACCGATTATAGTAATAGTGATAATGTTGCGTATCTTGTTGGTAGCATTGTATTATTGGAAGTTTTTTCTATGTGTATGCGTGAGCAAAATTCTAAACATGATAAAATGTTGGAACTAAGAGATAACTAGTTTGAAGCGTAATGAATGATATATTTGTGTATTGAGATGTAGGAAAATTCTACTAGGAGGTACTCTGCTTGAAAATCTTCTTTCTACTTTTATTCTTAGACAATACTTAAGGCTACTATTTTTTTTGTTATTTTAGCCTAGAAAGATACTAATATTTTGCATGTTTTCCATTGTTTCTGGAATTATTTTGAAAAATCTACCATGTACCAAGTTAGTAACGAATGGACGTTAAAGTCATAGAGTAATAACTGCGTAGTTTTAAGTTTGTACTTGTTTTCAAGTTTGGACTTTTTTTTTGTTTTTATTTTTATTACGAAGACAATAACATTTTTTCTTTAAGTTCGTATATATACATATAGAAATAAATATTTATATTGGTAAACAATTTTGTTTACTAAATTAATTACAATCAGTATCTTTTAAAAGTCAGAATAAGCAAAAACCAAAGACAAAAACTAAAACAATATTATAATTATCGAATTAAAATATGATTAAACAAGATGCATTATCTACTCCACCTTCAAAAAAAATAAATAGTTTATTAATACCAAAGCCACCATCAAAAAAGGAATACAGAATGAAAGGTTTAAAATCAATATTTATAGGAGAAGATTCACCATCTATATCAAATAAAGATCAACTGGTAACTACATCATGTAGACATATTAAATCGAACGATAAAACTGTGTGTTCACAAACCATAGATATTGATTACGATACCGACTTGGATGATGACATTTTTTCTCTCACTGATAGGGGAAATTCAAGTCCCTTTACTGATGACGATAACAGTAATTTAACTTACCATCAAATGTTAAATAAAAATGAAGAACACATCACCGATATTAACATTGCGTTGAATGGGCTGATATACAATTCGATTACTTCAACAAAAGCTACAGTGAAAGTCAACGAACCAAGTCATAGAATTATTAAACCAAAAAAATCAATTCTCAATATTCCAAAAAATAGTTTGAATTTAATTGTTAGCTCTTCAAAAGGCTCACGAGAAGATGCAACACTATATGCTACTGAAATCAATGCTTCTTTAAGCAGAAAAAGTCCTAAACTTCCCACCATTTCACATCCAGATGAAATGGTAACAATACCAGTCAACCCTGAAATTAAAAGAAAATATAAGAATCACAAAAGAGCCTATCTAAATACATTTGGCAAGATTGATGACCCTGATTATGATGAGGTTGAAGAAATTAATGAAAATGACGCCTTGCCAGATTCTGCTTTAATCAGAGGGTATCCTTTTGAAGACAGAAATTCAAAGCATTCGGATGAAAACAATTGTAAAAGTAAAAAGACTACTAAGAAGTTCAAAAAACTTCAATGGTTAACATACGTTGAAATATAAAAAAAAATTAAGAGGCGACTCAAATAAGCCATGTAACAATTTTAGACAGAACAACTGTCAAAATATACAAGATATGAAAAAAATCTAAGTAATACTATATATGATATACTACTATATACTTCACAAATAATAATGATAGACAATCCAATACCTATTTTTTCTTTTTTCTGTGCACGAAAGCTAATTGAGGTTGACCATACTTTCCTTTGATGGCTTTATCTAAAATTCTTTCTTTTTGTATAATCTGTTTCAAAAATGAATTAAACACTGTAGTGGTAATGAATGCGCTTACAATTCCTCATTTTGCCAAAATTATTTCTTTTTCTTAAAACGTGAAGATGAAAGTTAAGGTTTAATTTCATCACTTTCAGTGATCAATGGAATTTATATTTTTCTTTTCCGCATAATAGCTCAAGGCGTCAGCGTGTTAATAAGAAACGATTTTTGGAAACTGATAAAAAAAAAACGTCACGATATTATATTTGGCCTCAAAGAATATCAGGTCCAACACATTTAAGATCATAGCCAACATATTTGTATTTCTTTATTACGTATTAGCTAAGAAACCACGTAGTTCATGTGTCCATTTAGATAAAGAAACGATTGCCGATGCTTTTAAAGAAGGCTGTCTAATAAAAAGAAATAACAATGAACACTTTCAAAATAATTAGATTATATAAAGAGATGACAGGTAACATTGAAATTTAGTATTGAGTTGATATATGTGTTACTTTATGATAATTTTTTTTTGTGAGATTTTAAAAGAAACTATAGGAAGTTCCTAAGAAATTAAAAATACAATAAAAAACACCAAAAATTTTTAAACTTTCAAGCTAATCCACATAGCTAGTCCTTCATTAATTTAATATTTTTTATTACAAATCTAACCAACGTCTTTCATTCAATAATTTTATTTTCCAAAATGGTTTTAACTAATTCCAAGTTTTCTGTTGCTTTAATTTCTACTTTAAATTTAATCAATATTGCACAAAGTGCTCCAGTTGCCTCCTCTGATCAAGCTTTACAACATGAACATAAACATGTTGATAAACGTGGCGGTACCTGTTCATTCCCTAATTATGATGGTATGGTTGCTGTCCAAACTAGTGGTAAAAATGCAGGTTGGGCCATGCATTATGATCAAGAGTGTTCTTATGGTTCTTGGTGTCCATATGCCTGTAAGCCAGGTCAACTAATGGGTCAATGGGATCCAGAAGTAACATCATATACTTACCCAGGTTCGCAATATGGTGGTTTGTACTGTGATGATAGCGGTAATTTACAAAAGCCAAACAGTGATAGGGATTACTGTTACGATGGTAAAGGTACTGTTTCAGCTAACAATCAAGCTTCTAGTGATGTTGCCTTTTGTCAAACTGTCTTACCAGGTAACGAAGAAATGTTAATACCGACATTAGTTGGTCAAGGATCTAACGAAACCTTAGCTGTACCAGGTACAGATTATTGGGCAAGTACAGCTTCTCATTTCTACGTTAACCCACCAGGTGTAAGTGTCGAAGATGGATGTAAGTGGGGTTCTACAGCCAATCCATGGGGTAACTGGTCCCCATATGTAGCAGGTGCCAACATGGATGATAGCCAAAATACATATGTTAAGATTGGTTGGAACCCAGTTTATCTAGAGTCTACTTCTCCTTATAACAGTGTTAAACCATCATTTGGTATCAGAATTACATGTGATGACCCATCTCAATGTGTAGGTTTACCATGTTCTATTGATCCAAGTGTACAAGGCGTAAATGAGGTTAACTCTTCATTATCTGCTGATGGTGCTGGTGGTGCTGCTTTCTGTGTTGTTACAGCTCAAAATGGTGCCAAAGCTAATATTGAAGTATTTGAAGTATAGAAATAACGTTAACTTTATGATATCGTTTTCTTTAATTATATATGTAACAAGTTACCGTATATAATATATCTTTTTAATGTGTAATGTTTCAGTAAGAATATTTTTTAATTGTTAATTTTACGTATGCGTGTAATAAGATGCCAATTAAAGTACAAAAATTTCAATATGTGGAATGAAAAGTGGATTGTATGAGAAACAAATTAAGAATTCCTATAAGCGATTCATTCATATCTGTTTTGCCAAAAATTTTCGTAATTAGAAGAGATTCATCTCTTTTAAATTCAATAATATTATTTTAGTTTATTATCATATAGATAACCAAATTTTATACATAAAAGTTGAATAAATATATCGAGAGAAATATATATATATATACCAGCTTATTTTATTTTATATTACTTTCCATTTATTTTTAAGCAGATTAGTGTTATTTTTTACCTTGCATATCTAAATATTCTTGTGGAGTTAGAGATATTGATTTTGCACCAATTTTATCCATTTCTTCTTGAAATTTTTTCTTCTTATAATCAACTAATCTTTTTTCTTTAAAATAATTTATCCAACTATCAGAACAATTTTTTTCAAAATTTTTTTCTTCATTTGAACAATGTGATTTAGTTAATTTAAAATTTTTTGGATCTATTATTTTATTTAAATCTAAACAGTCAAAAAACAAATCTCTTGATTCCCAACATAGTTCTCTTTCTTGTCTATTAGCAGTTTTTTTATCATTTTTATCTTTAAAGAGAAACCCCATCTTCTTAGTATATATGCTCCTTTTTTTTTCAGTTTCTTTATCAAGATAAAGTTCCAAATTTCATTAAAAATATCTTTAAATTGTCTAATTAAATATCGAAACTCAATCACTTAGTTTCTCCAAATCGTGAAATACATACAAATCCCTTTTTTATTTTATTTTATAAAACTAATCAATTTCAGCTAAGATTTTGATTCAACAACTACCAATTAGGGAAAGTTAATAGTTACAGTTTCAAAAAACGTATATAATGATATAATACAAAGAGTCACGTGACAAGATGCGCAACTTTCAACTAATATGGAAGTATAACGTAACAATCTTAATGGTAGTAGTAAACAAAATAGTAATGGAAAGAAGATAGTTAGTTGTAGATATTACCACACATGGATAAATAGCCTCTGATCATCAATTACATATTCATAAATTTAAATATATCCTATTTTAAATTATCAACGTTAAATGTACAAAAATACCTAAACCCGTTGCTTAATGAGTATGAAGAATACAAAAATGATAAAACAACATTAAATTGTAGGTAAGCTCAGCATTTTTTCCAATAGTTAGTTACAAATTTGACCTAACGGTCAGGAAATGAACTAAAGCCGAGATTGCATCAATCTAAGGAATAAAAAAGGTGATTATGGAAAAATCGCAATTGTAAAACCTAAATGTCCTAGCAAACTTCCTGGGTTAAAAATTAAGGGTTCGAAAAGAATAATTTACAGAAAAGAATGTCAGATATAAAGTATAGATTTTTACAATTGAGGTTCAACCAATGGAATGTAAAAATTGTACAAGAAATACTTCAAGAAAAGGAAAATAAGTAATAAGTGAGGTTATTCGATGATATTTATAATAGAGAACAGTAGAAAAATAGCGAATGCAAATCTTTCGAATATCCAAGAATGAATAAAGTAAAAGAGAGACAGATCCACACACCCCCCACTCTCCTTTTTTTGCCCAGATCAGTTTAAGGATTGCTCATCGAAGATCTAACTTGCATTCAACAAAAAACCTCATTTATTATCTGCAGCTTCGCTCTAACGACAATCAAAATAATCATCTTAAATCTTACCAATTTGAAACAACAAAAAGAGACTCAGTTACTCCTGTAAATCTTGGAAATTCTAATGACTAAAAAGTGACAATCGAACAAAAAATAAATTTCACACTAATAAAGAAATCGTCATAATACATAATACATAATACATAATATTATAATATAATATAATATAATACAATAGATTTGATAAAAATTATAAATATAATTTACAGTCGCAGATCATCTCCACTGACCGATTTTCTACACCCTAAGATCACTAAACCCTCTTATTACACTCCCTCGTCATAAACCCCTTCTGATTTATAATTGATCCGCCCAATTTCCATCTACATCAATTGTTTTTCAAATGCAAATGGGAAATTAAAAGAAAAACAAACAAACTGATAAATGCAAGAAAAACACTCGCACGCTTTTGACTAAAATCAAATTGGGCGACACCGAAAATCAGATGACACTAAACCCTTTTTTCCCCTTACACCAATGCAACCCGACCGGGCTACAAATCAACCCCAATTAACCAAGCGGGAAAAACTCACGCAGAACCGAAAAATAATAACAACAACTAAAAAAAAAAAGCCAAAAATTGTTTGTTTACACAATTTTCGGTGTGTAAAAAAAAAAAAACTGTTGGATTTTGGTTTGTCTTGCAATTTCTCAGCAATCCCAATTAAATTTTCCTTTTTTTGTTCCGTCAATCTAATTATTTGAAATTTATTACGAACTTGACGTACAAGTAATTATCCTCAAATGCAAAAATGTTGCCGCCGACTTCCAACGAATATCAACAATTCAGTGATTTTCATGACAGTTAACGGATATTATAAGCAGTTTCCAAAAATTAAGACACAAAAATGAATTAAAATATAGTAAAATATAGTAAAACGTCCATAATATTCATAATAATCGTACTAAATTGTACAATTTAAGGTACTATACTGATTATTACAATCTAACTTTTAAGTGTCTCTCTTTGTTCACATAGAGAAATTTACTTATCTATTCACCAACAAGATATTATCTGTTTATGCCAAATTAGTGGAAATAGACAGAAAAGTGAAAAGGTAATCGATAAATCATTTTCATACTCTTCAACTTGAATGAGATGAGCTGAGTTGAGTTGAAAAGAGAGGAGCTCAAAAAAATATATATTAGGAGAATCATTATCAGTTAAATCTTTTTTTTGTGTAATTCTCTATTTTTTGTATTTCTTTAAATTCTATAAATTTTTTACCTTTTGAAATTGTAAAGAAGATCAATTTTGATACACAAAAATAATAAAACTTAGTTTATACACTTCATTTCCTTCTAAGTTTTTAAGATTTACTGTGATTCAATCATATCGTGATTTACTAAATTTGCTCTATAAGGATATTTTATCACTGTTGCTATTGTTAACCATTATTTTATTTTATTTTACTTCATTTCATTTTTTTTGAAAGTATATAAATACACTAGATCGATAGTTATCATTTCCCATTTTTGATTATCAATTTGTTCACTTTTAATTATTGCATATATTTATATTTATATATATATATATATATAAATATTACAAAGGTACACAAATACAAACACAAACACAAGCACAAACACAACTATGGTCGATCAATGTACAACAATTGTTGGTAAGCCAGCAAATAAACATGAAACTGCCCCAAGAATTTCATCAAGTGTCAAAACACCACTTGTTAGACCATTAAATTATTCAAGTTCAACTGTTTATGAATTTTTATTGGAAGCATTTGAAAAAGGTTCAAATAGAAATGCAATGGGATGGAGAGATATAATTGAAATTCATGAAGAAAAAAAAATTACAACAAAAAAAATTGATGGTAAATTAACTGATATTGAAAAAACATGGTTATATTATGAATTATCTGATTATAAATATCTTACTTATAAAAATTTAACAAATATTATGCATAATTTAGGACGTGGTTTAGTTAAAATTGGTTTAAAACCATGTTCTGATGATAAATTACATATTTATGCATCAACTTCTCAAAAATGGATTCAAATGTTTACAGGTTCACAATCACAAGGTATTCCTATTGTTACTGCATATGATACATTAGGTGAAAGAGGTTTAACACATTCATTAGTACAAACTGGTTCAAAAGCAATTTTTACTGATAACGCTTTGTTACATACATTAATTAATCCAATTCAAAAAGCAAATGATGTTAAATATATTATTCATTCTGAAGTTATTGATTCAACTGATAAAAGACAAAATGGCAAAATTTTTGAAGAATCAAATAAATCATTACAAAAATTAAAAGAATTAAGACCTGATATTAAATTTTATTCTTTTGATGAAATTTTAAAATTTGGTAAAGAATCAAAAGATACTATTGTACCACATCCACCAAAACCAGAAGATTTATCTTGTATTATGTATACAAGTGGTTCAACTGGTGATCCAAAAGGTGTTACTTTAACTCATGCAAATCTAGTAGCTGGTATTGCTGGTGTAAGTGAAACTGTTCATCCATTAGTTGGACAATCTGATCGTGTTATTGCATTTTTACCATTAGCTCATATTTTTGAATTAATGTTTGAATTAATTTCATTCTTTTGGGGTGGTGTTTTAGGTTATGCAAATGTTAAAACATTAACACAAACTTCAGTACGTAATTGTCAAGGTGATTTAGAATCATTTAAACCAACAATTATGGTTGGTGTTGCTGCTGTTTTTGAAATGATTAAAAAAGGGATCGTTTTAAAATTAAATCAATTACCAAAAATTTCACAAAAAATTTTCTGGTCTGCTTATCATGCAAAAATTACAATGAATAATTATCATATTCCAGGTGGTAATTCAATTGGTAATTTAATATTTAAAAAAGTTAAACAAGCTACTGGTGGTAATTTAAGATATTTATTAAATGGTGGTTCTCCAATTTCATTAGATACACAAAAATTTATTTCAAATGTTATTTGTCCATTACTTATTGGTTATGGTTTAACTGAAACTTGTGCAAATGGATGTGTTTTAAAGCCAGCCCATTTTAAATATGGTGTAGCAGGTGATTTAGCTGCTTCCGTTACTGTTAAATTAATTGATGTTGAAGAATTAAGTTATTTTGCTAAAAATAATCAAGGTGAAGTTTTAATTAAAGGTGCATCTGTTTTAGGTAGTTATTACAAAAATCCAGAAGAAACAGCTCTTGCATTAACTGAAGATGGCTGGTTCCGTACTGGTGATATTGGTGAATGGACTCCAGAAGGTCAATTAAAGATTATTGACAGAAAAAAGAATTTAGTTAAAACATTGAATGGTGAATATATTGCATTAGAAAAATTAGAATCTATTTATAGATCAAATCAATATGTTTTAAACAATTGTGTTTATGCTGATCAATCAAAAGTCAAACCAGTTGGTATTGTCGTACCAAATTTAATTCCTTTAGCTACATTGGCTAAAAAATTAGGTATAATGAAAGATGATGATGAAGTTGAACAATTTTTGAGAAATAAACAATTGATTAGTAGTGTTTTAGCTGATATGTTAAAAACTGGTAAATCACAAGGTTTGGGTGGTATTGAACTATTACAAGGTATTGTTTTCTTTGATGATGAATGGACTCCACAAAATGGTTTTGTTACATCTGCTCAAAAATTGAAAAGAAAAGATATTTTAGCTCATGTTCATACTGAAGTTGATGAAATTTATGCATAATTGAATTTTTTTTTTTTTACAAAAATGGAAAAAAGAATTGGATATTTTGAAGGGGAAAAAATTTAAAACATGTATAGGGAAACGTTTTATATTTACATATATATAAATATATATAAACATATATGTTCACAATTAATTAATAATATTATTATTCATTACTTAAAGAAAATAATTATTCCAGGAAACTTAACTGAATTATAACTAATACAAAATTTAAAGGTTTTAAGTTCACAAGATTACAAGTAAATATAAAAATAAAACTTTGATAATAATGATTTCTCCCTGATATGAAACTACAAACTATTATTAATTTAAATAGCTGAGCGATTAAACGGGAATTTGAATATACGACTTCAATAAATCAACGTTATTCATATTTAAAATTTCAATAAGAAAATAAAATATCAAACTCAAAATAATTAGCAAAATAATTTAACTAAGAGAAATTCTATAGTATTTGTAAAAAATAATATGAAGGCCTTAATTCTCTAAGAAGTCAAATACATCTAGCAAATAATACTCAATCAAACCAAGTTCGTCTAAAATCAAATAGGAAAGTGCTTAAATTTAAAAAACTTCCCCCAATAAAACTTCAAATAATGATCAAATAAATTTTTATTGTTTATGAAATACCTTAACGTGTAAAAAAAATACCATACTATATGGAAGTAAAACGTATGAAGTACCAATTTCAACACAGCATAACATGAACTTAAAACAAAAACTCAATCAAAAAACTTAAAAGAGACGTTAAAAGCAACAATAGAAAAATATCATCCTAAAATCTATAAGAAAAATCGAAAAAAAACTTCCTACATTTAAACATTTAAATAAATAACATAGTAAACTTGATAAAACAAAATACTATCAACTAGAATGCATCAACAAAGCATAGAAAGTGGCAGACATATTTTTTAATTCAATATATACAAAATAGATCTTGAAAAAAATAATTAAACAAAATAGATAAATTTTATATTTAATAATCTCAAAGAGTTAGCTATCTTAAATACAATAACATTGTCATTTCCTCATCGATGAATAATTGGTTTTTTTACAAAAGGAATCAAGAATGAAATGATGCTAAAACGTATTTAACTTAAAATAATGATGTTTATAAAGTAACTAAAACAATTTAAACTTCTTTCGAGATTGCAAATTTTTCTTACATTTTTTTTTTTTGAAAGTTAAATATTGTAAAATGAGCCTTGCGGGTAACTGAACTCATCGCAAAGTCCAAATATCAAAATTTATTTCAATAAGGTCTTCAGATTGTAATTGAAATATTTGACAATAATTGAATTATTTATCCAAAAGTTGTTCTGTTCAGTGGAATAGAACAATACGACAACCCCTTTTCATACAAATAGTTGCGTTAGATCTATTAATAATGAGTTCAGCTGTGAAAAATGCTGAAAATAGCGTATATATTGGAAATATAGATCCTAGAGTGACTAAAGAATTATTATATGAATTATTTGTTCAGGTTAGTCCAATTTCAAACATAAAATATCCAAAAGACAGAGTCCTTCAAACGTATCAAGGATATGCGTTTATTGAGTTTTTTACAGAAGAAGATTCAGATTATGTTATAAAAGTAATGAATAACACAGTTTCTTTATATGACAAAATTTTAAAAGTACGAAAAAGTAATGATGCAATTTCTTCTAATAACAATTCATCATTAAATAATAAAGTTTCTGTTGCTGTACTACCCATTCCAAAAGTTTTTGTTAAAAATATTGATATTTCTTTAGATGTTACATATTTGACAAATATCTTTAAGAAGTTTGGTCCTTTAGCAAAGCCTCCAGAAATATTTCATTTATCAAATGGTGATTTAAGATGCGCTTATGTTTATTTTAAAAATTATGAGCAGTCGGATAAGGCTATGGCTACACTAGATAATCAAATTATGGGAAATAAGAAGGTAACTCTGGATTATGCATTTAAAGAAAATGGGAAGTCCAATGCAAAATATGGTGATGACGCTGATAGGTTACTGAATAAAGAAGCATTGAAAAATGGGTTAATTAAATAGGATAGTGTAATTTTATATATTTCTGTAAGGAAATAAATCTTCATTTTTGAAGTAACTATTATTTAAACAGTCTCACATAATTTGGTATTCTTGAAATAAGATTTGTATAGATATTTCCATAGCTGACATGATATTTTGTGCGCTTTGGAAGAATCAGCGCTGCTGCATTGAAGATCATTTTCGTTACTTGTACGCCATGGTTTAGTATTATCTTCTTCCTGGAAATGAATAAATTTACTTTTGCTAACCAGTGTAGGAAGATCAAAATTTTCTTCAGCAGGTATCTTATCACTATCGTGATTTCTATAACCGATAATTTCATTCATTAATAGTGGATATTGTTCCTCATTTAATAAGGAAGCTGTTCTCAAACCATATCTATCGAAAGGTAATATCATTACGGAAGGTTTAAAGTTGTATGGATCTAATTTAAATTTATTATATTGAAGTTCGAAGACATCTTTCAAACTGAATTCATTCTCAAAAATAGTATCTAAATCAGGGACTGAACCAAGATTAGCAGATTCTGAGTGTTTCAGAATAGTTTTTTGAATCTTTGAAAAGATTGGGGACGATGGGTTTAATACCATTAAATTAGTCGACAGTTTGATGTCATTTCTTATTCCTAATGTTTCGTAGTCAGATAATTTTAGAGTTTCGGCTGTCATTTTTAAAATCCTGTTAGATATTGAATTTTGATTAACATACAGAGAAGGTGGCAACATGGGCAAATGGTTATAGAATTCACCTTCATTCTTAATTATTTTTTTTAACTCCTTTTCAATTTTATGGATATTGGTTTCAAAGCCTTCATCAAGAAGTGAATCATAAGAATTTTGAAAATCGAATGATGAAAGTTCCCAAAAGGCTAATGGGGCAGCTAGATCGATGTAATCTGGTAAAAAGAACAACTCATCTAAATTGGCCTTAAGTAATGCATCATTATCAAAGTAAATGATACGATCGTAGTCAGTTTCCCTAAAAATTGAAAGCTTTGCTAAATTACTAGTAACAGTTGAAGCATCGTAAGGTTCAATGTCTTGAAAAGGCGTCTTATTGGGTGGCACGCCTTCAGGGTTTTCTGAACTAACAGCATTAGTGTCATCAATAAGAGCTGGTGGGCTTGGATTAGGATCACTTTGGACTGGTGAATTATCAACCATATTACCTGCAGTATTGTCAATCTCATTACCTACAGTATTGCCAATCTCATTACCTGCAGTATTGCCAATCTCATTACCTGCAGTATTGTCAATCTCATTACCTACAGTATTGCCAATCTCATTACCTGCAGTATTGCCAATCTCATTACCAATAATATCAGCACCTTGAATTGGAAGATTATGAGCAGCATTTGCTGGAACATTATTAGCTGTATTATCTGTATCAGCCCTTTTTGCTAATTCTTGGGTGGGTTTCGTGACATCATCAATCATTTTTATTTGTAAGACATCTGAAGGAAATAATTTTTTAATACCTGACAGTTGTGCATCGATTTGTTGGACCATTTCAGAATTAATATTCGAAAGCATTGAAGTTGATAATAATAAAACCATTTGAGCTTTTGAACCGAATTTGTGTAACTTTTTAAACATAATAACTGAATTACATAAGTAATTAACATCAGAAACATAATTAATATATGCTAAATTATTCCAATCAACTTCTTCTGAATTAGATTTCAAAGCTAACTTGCCAAGAGTATCAATTATCGAACTTGGAATCTGTTTAATTTCAAATGGACTAAAAATTTCATGAGTTTCGTATATTTTATCTTTATATTTTGCTTTTAAGTTCTTAAAAGAATGATTTTGGTAAGAGTCATATGCTACTGGAAAACACACAAGTGCTACCAATAAAGAGAAAAATAATAATCTTATTAATTTTTTTGGTATCTGTGCCATCGTTGAATAATCTCACACTGGATTCTTCTTCCAATTCTATTTAATATGAGTTCAATAATTTATAAATGTAATCAAGGACTCTAGTACTCAAAAAATTGATATAGAGCTTAGATTTATCATTGCAAATGGATGACGATTACGGATAGATCTCAAAACAGCTTTTTACACGTAAATGCAAAAAAATTTGGACGAGTCCGGAATCGAACCGGAGACCTCTCCCATGCTAAGGGAGCGCGCTACCGACTACGCCACACGCCCATTATTGTTTTGGAATTTTTTTTATTTGATTGCCATTATTGAATAATTTGTGAATGACCCATAATTATACTTGCTTGTGGTAACTTATATCAAAACTAGGTAGCATGCGTGCTTGAATAACTCAAATAAGATATCTATTGGAACTATATATAATATTTAAGGTTAACTGAGTCTATCTTATACATCAGGCACGTCTTGTCTTGCTTCTTATTTCTTGGTTAATAACGTTTTAGAATATTGATACAAATACTGGACGTATTTATACTTTTATTTTAGTGGTTATTACTTGCAAATTTAGTCTAGATTATTTCTAGTGTGTTAACTATAACTGGGTAGTGTTACTTTACCTCTTAATTACAACCTAGGTTCAAGTTCTAGATATTATTAATGGTTTATTCATATTCGACAAACATTCCCCAATAAAATGTTCTAAGTAACGCTATGTTTCATTTGACTGACACTAAGAAGAAAGGGTATCACATTAAAGACCAACCATTTATTAAGTTAGATCGTAACTTGTTCAGATAACTAATAATATAATCTGGAAATTTATTACGTTTAGATACCCAATTGAATGCGCACAATTATATTGGAATATACTTATAAAAACATAGAACTAGTACAAGAAGAAATAAAAAACCAAAATGGAAGGATAAAATGCAGTGATACTTGATATTCTAATGATCTAACTGAAACATTAGTTTAAAGAATGTGTATGTTCATTAAAAAGAGATAATTACTAATCACTTAGATATACATATAGTAGAAATAATTTATATTAAATAAGTTACTATAAGAAATATCTCGCCATACTATATCTCCATATTACAACACACACCAGCCTATTCTTAACTTCTTTATTTTGTTAAATCAAGTTATCAAAAGCAGTGTCTAAACAAAATGCCCATTTATATATCGACATATTGATGAGCACATTAACCAATAATCAAGTACATGGTTGTCATCTCTGCAATCAATGAGCAAATTCTATAAAGCACTCTTGCCATTTTCATTGTTCATCTTATTTTTATTTTTTTTAAGCTTCCAACCATCATCGCATCGCATTGCCAAAATAATTTTTCAAATCTAAAAAATTTTCAAGTTCAACCATCAACTACTTACCATCGATTAAAATGTTATTTATATATTCAGAATTATCTTAAAAGATTAGTGAACTAGTATAAAATTGAGTCTCTATTTTCAGTAATTATTAAATGAAATAAGTGAACAACAGGTTTTGCATATAATTGTATGACATTGTATCCTATTCTATCAAAAATATGACTGTAAATATTAAAGAATTAAGTAATCATTCGTATATTGATCACGAATTGTCATCCAATTTAGATTCAACAGATGCTTTTGAAGGTCCAGAAAAATTATTAGAAATTTGGTTTTATCCAACAATTAAATCTATTCCTAATGGTAAGAGCTTGTTATCCATTGAATTGTCACAATGGGTTGAATTATTAAAACTTGTTAAATGTGAAGTATTAAGTATGAAACAAACAAGTAAAATGAATTCTTTATTACTGAGTGAATCATCAATGTTTATTTATGATCACAGAATTACTTTAAAAACATGTGGTACAACAACAACATTATTTTGTTTACCAAAATTATTTGAAATTATTTCAAATGAACTAGAATGGGATTTCAAAGTTGACAATGATAATACATTATACAATCCATATAAAGTTTTTTATTCTAGACGTTCATTTATGTTCCCAAGTAAACAAAAATCAATTCATAGAAATTGGTCAGATGAGGTTGAGTACTTAAATAAATTTTTCATCAATGGTAGAAGTTATTTAGTTGGCCAAAATAATGAAAATAAAACTCATTGGAATCTTTACATTACAGAAACAAACAAATCGTTAAAAAACGAAAACGAAAACGAAAACGAAAATGAAAATAAAAATGATCATACAGATGAAACACTTGAAATTTTAATGACAGGATTAGATGTTGAGAAAACCAAGAAATTTTTCCATAATCATGCTATTGGTAAAGAAGATGAAGGTCATATCAATGGTTATCAAATGACAAAAGATGCAAAAATTGATGAAATTTATGAAAATTATGATATTAAATCAATTAAACATGATGCATTTGCATTCAGTCCATGTGGATATTCAAGTAATGTATTAATAAATGAAGAATTCTATTATACATTACATGTTACACCAGAAAAAGGTTGGTCATATGCATCATTTGAAAGTAATGTTCAATATAGTAATAATTGGGAAATTATGAATAATACTTTAAATATTTTTAAACCAAATGAATTTTGTTTAACATTTTTTTGTAAAAAACAACATAATACTGAAAATAAAAATTTAGATGATGATAAGAAAAAATTAGATGGTTACAAAAAAATGGATAAGATAATATATGATTTAGATGATTATCAATTATTATACTTACGTTATATTTCATCAGAATAAGTAATTTAAATAAAATACGAATAAAATACGATAGTATTAGGATAGAATGTTAATGTTTTGTTTAAACATTGTCAATTATCTTTCACTCCTAAAAAAAATAAAAATAATAGCATTTCTCATTGTAGTAGTATAAACTAAATAAATACACAAAAAACAAACTATAATATAACATATTTATTGTATGTATTTTTTCACAAATCGATAGTAATTAAGATGAGTGAAGTGACAGATATTAAAGATTAACTCTAATATATACATTTCAAAGCAGTTAGTTGTTCCACCCTTTGAGGTCTGTCACAGCCAGAAGTAATCGTGACTTGAAATAGTAACTAGTTCGACACCAACGAGCTGTACCCCCCAAAGACCTTGTTTTCACAAGGGGGAAAGAGACAAGGGTTGTGTAAGGGTGCCCTTCGATAAGGGTTAGGGCAGCCAGTCGTTTGTGTATTATCGTGGTTCTGCTGTGGTGTCCCGTACTTGCAACTCTCCAAGTTCATAATAGACGTTATCGGTTCCCCTAATTTAGTTTACAATGACCGCAAGAACCAACTAGAAGCTAAACCACAACAAGCGGTAAGCGCGTGACAATCGACTTCGTGGAATACCCCAGAACAGCATAGCTAGGCTTGTCTTCCCAGTATGCCCCCCTGTCTTCTCAAACTGCACTTCTTGGCCTCTATTTATTCCTCAAATGTGCTAGCATGTGGTTCTGTTTCTATTATTGGAAACTATTCACAATGACACTATTTTGTAATTACACACAAACCACACTTCTCTCCCTTTCTATCAATATCTGACGCAGCGTGATAAGAAGGGACAAACTGAAAGGAGGCGTAATTCCTATCCTATCCTATCTTATCCTATCCCCCCTCTCTCACAAACACATATTGGAAATGTAAAACTGTTAACAACTTTTACAGGATAACTACACAATGTTTCCCTATTAAGAGTTAAAGTTTAGGTATTCCACATACTTACTACATTATCTTGGATATTCTATTCATCTTACTGTCTTTTACTGATTTGTCGTTCAATGGCAAAATAATTTGATAGCTCACTCACTACTTACTTACTACTCATCCTTTAATCATTTCATTAGTTTTCATCACCATCAAGGGGGAACCTCTATAAGCTTATAGTTAGCCTCTTTTTTGTAATGAATATTAAGGAGGTAGTAACGGAAGTGGAGACCAAATTGACATATTCAAACTTTTTAGTTTAGTTTAATACAATTGAACTAAAACTAAAACTAAAACTAAAATACCATTTATCTCTTTCTTTAATTGGCACGTAAAAACATATAAAAGGAGGTAAATAATATCGTTGTTTTTCTTCTAATGTATCTCATTTTTTCTTTCGTTTACAAACTCTTCCTTCATAAGAGTATTTTCTTATTTAATTTTTTTTTTCATCTTCAGTTTCCCTTTCTTATTCCTCTTTTTTTTCAGGCTCAATAAACCAGATAATTATTTTACTACAGTAAATTATATCAATCTAATACAATACCCTATTTTTAAAAAAAATATTATATTACAAATGCAATTCTCAAAAGTTTTAATCGCTGGTTTAACCGTCGTTGGTATCACTCAAGCTGCTAATGCCAGTAACGCTACAAGCTCAAGCAAAGGTGCCGCAGCCGGTCCTTTATTAAATGACAAAACTAATGCTGTAGGTGCAGCCGTTGTCGCTGGTGTTGTTGCTTTCTTAATTTAATTCAGTTTGAAAAGAAATATTATAAATAAAAGTTGAGTTGAGTATTATTATCATCTTACTCTGTTTTTTTTTTATATATATATACATTTTTTTTTTACTACAATGAAAATTACTAGAAATCGCAACGAAATACTTTAAATTGGCAAAAAGTGACCAATATATTTATAAAACTATAATACGTTTACAATTGAAAGAAATAAAATAATACCAAAAAAAAAAAAATAATGTTTTGTCAATTATTGTTTTTTTTTTTAGAGAATAATAAATAATTTAAGAATAATATTTACCTTTTTTTACAAATATTATTATGTTATATATCTATCTATCTATAATATTATATATCTGTATTGAAAAATATTTTAATATATGTTATAAGGAGTAACTAAGAAATATTAATTTTATACTGAAGCATATAATTGTTTTTATATGACTCTTTAAATATTTATATTTCACTTTTATCTGGTTTATCGCAAAATGTCTCAAGCACTTTTGTTGACACTTCCATAATATAATTGGAAAAAAATTGAAGATAGTACAGTGTACTTGTATTCACCAATTCACCCTGAGATGTTCATTGTCAATTCTCTCAATAGATTAGAACTTAGCTACTAGCAAAATATACAAAATATGTGTCATCTAGCTAATAATGCCTTATAATGAATCATTCGGGCAACGATTCATTTATTAAATAACTTGTCACTCAAACAAATAGCTTTCATTCTGATGCTGGTGATCATTTATTACTCATAGTCTATTAACTGATAAACTATTTACAATTAGCATATTCTCTTCTTCTGGTATGGATTGCTTCATTTTGCCTTTTTCACTCTTTAGAAATAATAGGAAAAAAACATCCCGCTTTAAAATGAGATGGCTTTCATTTGAAATTTTTCAATATTGAAAAATTTATACTATGGATAAAACTGATAATATATATGCATATTTAGAAGTTCAAGATATTATCATTGATCAGTGTATTTATTAGCATATCAGTAACTGAGTGACAAGTCCTTAGAAAGTTGGGGAACTAACAACAATACACATACTACATAATAAATTTAGAAAATGGCTTTAGAATCAAAATGGGCATGTTCTTCTGATGATGAAGAAGAACCAGTAGAGAATGTTAAACATGAAAGAAATACTTCAAATAAATATAAAAATGAAAATAATAATCACAATAATAACCGTAATAAGTATGATAACAAAACTCATGTTCCAAAATCACCAAACAAAACAAATGAACCTCCAAGTATTGTATTTAGAGGTAATAAATTAGTGATCTTAGGTGAAAATAATGATAAAGACAATAAACCAATTAATAATAAAAATGTTTATAATAAAAAAACTAATAATGAATTAAAAAAAAATCTTAAGAGTCGTAATGATTCAAAAGCTTTCGATACTGAAAAGCCAAATATCATTTTTAAAGGCAATAAACTAGTAATAGATAATCAATCTAAACCCATTCCTACAATTAAGAATGAAAGTAAAGAAGAAAGTAAAGAAGAAAAATTATTACTTTTAAAAAAAAAAATTGAAGAACAGAAGGAAATTTTTAAAGAGCATAAACATAAAAAAGAACAAAAGCAATTATTAGACGTATTCTTAAATGCAGATGAATCCTTTGAATGGGAAGATGAAAGTGAAGAAGATGAAATATTAGATCGTATAGCAAACTCTTTATCAATTTAATAATTGTTTATATTAATTTACAAACACTATTAGAATAGACTCTTGAAATGAAATAATAAATAAATATTAATGAACGATTGTATTACTACTACAAGCAACTGCTTTTTCATTGAGATGTTTAACCTTTTTATGTTTTTTTTTTTTTTTTTTTTTTTTGGTAGAATAACAAACAAAAAATACTTCAAAGTCTATTATTTATAATATATACTGTATTCAAAATCAAAATTATTAATATATAAACATATATTCTATAAAAGTTTGGTCTAACGATTCTAAGCACTTCTTTTGTCACCTAATCTTTCTCTAGTTCTATTGATCCCTAATCTTAAATTAACAAAAGCTTCAACTGTACGATTAATATTTGCTACATTTTTATCTAATCCTAATTTATCAGCTAGACGAACAACAAATCCATTGATATATTCAATTTCAGTATCTCTCAAATATAAAGTATCTTGTCTCATTGAACTACTATTCTTATCATTTACGACACATCCAATACGAATGACCTCTTTTACCATATTTTCAGTATTTAAGACAGAGTTGACCTCAAGTCTTGGGTAACCGCTTTTTCCATTATAGCTATCTTCATATTCAAATAGTTGTTTGTATGCGATTCTTAAGATACTTAATGATTCATCGATAATTAACTCAAAGAGTTCAGCACAAGATTCTTCTAATTCACCATTGACAGCATCAACAGTGGCTGTAACTGGATTAATACATGAATTAACCAAAAACTTAAATAATTGACCCAATAACATTTCTTGATAAGTCATATGTTCCATACCAAATTCTTTTGAAAATGGCTCTGACATTAATAAACTAATCAATTCATTATTGTTGAGATCATCTTCGATAGAATTTAAGTCTTGAATTGCTTCATTATCGTTCCAAGGCAGTCTAGCACATTTCATTCCTGCAAAACCTGCAAAATTATAAACGAAATCACTTTCTTGAAATACACCATGCGAAATAACACCTTGAAATAACTGTGGACATCTAGATTTGTCTAAAAATATTTCATCTTTCAATACTTCTAAAACACCAAGCCCATTTTGAATTAATATTAAATTTGTTTTAGAATCAATAAATGGTAAGTAAGGACGTAAAGCAGATTTTGTTTGATAAGTTTTAGTGGTAACGACAATATTATCGATATGGTCGCTGGAGAATGTTTCTGGAGATTCAGCCTTTTCAATTGGGATTGTTACTAATGGAGAATCTTTTAAATATAATTTTTTGATAGAGATTTTATTACCAAAGGTATTTTTGAAAGTTTTAACTTTTTCCTCAGATCTAAATAAAGGAATAACAGATGCACCGGTAAATTTCAATAAATCAGCAGCTAGAATAGTTCCCATGGAGCCTAATCCTAATATATGGACAATTGGTTTCTTATGTAAAGTCATTATCGATATCTTCAATTGATTGGTCCTTTATCTGTTCTTTAATAGTATGATAGAATCAACTCTAATAAATGAATTAGGTATTAGCTATATATCAATGTATAAATATATTTATTGCTGTATTTATTTATATACTCTTTTATTCTGTTCTGCCATATAGACTGTCTAAATACGTAAATATATTCAACCATTATGATTCATGCCGATGGCGGTTCATAAGAATGAAAAATTATTATGGCCTTCTCGATATTAAATAATAATCAGAAACGTTAAAGTAAAACAAACACAAGAGCTTTAAAGTACCATTAGTGAGCATGACAATATTGATTGAGATGTACATTAAAAAGTTAATGAACTGTTTCTAATGT
Organism: Vanderwaltozyma verrucispora; assembly: GCA_030565105.1. Classification (NCBI taxonomy): domain Eukaryota; kingdom Fungi; phylum Ascomycota; class Saccharomycetes; order Saccharomycetales; family Saccharomycetaceae; genus Vanderwaltozyma; species Vanderwaltozyma verrucispora. The sequence continues at coordinate 24,259 of JAJMAX010000058.1, forward strand.
ATTATGTTTATCATCATTGGATCATCATAAAAAAATTCAAAAAAACGACCCCGGAGAGGATTGAACTCTCGATCTTGCGATTAACAGTCGCACGCCTTAACCAGCTTGGCCACGGAGTCTTTCTTTTAGTTGTCACTAAAATATTGAATCGTCTTACAATGGTCATTAAATTAATGATAATAAAATATAATACTTCATATGTATTGAATACTTTGATAATTGTTTTCAATAAGAGTACTTATCTATAGTAGAATTGTTCGACTGAACATCATCATTATTAAAAAAACTCTTAATTATTTACTAAATGTGGAAATATTTCTCCTTCAATTTCTTAATAATTAAATAAATTCTATATAATCTAATGTGAAAAATAAATGGAAAAGAAATAAGTAAAAGTCTCAAAATCATACTGGTATTTATACTAAATAAAAACGCTGGAATTTGTAAGTATAAACCGTCTAAGGTAAACAATGGTGAGATGGATATGCAGCACGCAATCAATCGACCGGTTGATCGGTTATGTGCAATGAATACCTAGAACCTCGTCTAATAGTTAGCATGTCATTGACCATTTACTGTTTCGTATTTTACACATTGTCCAATAGATCCTAGTTTGACATCTAAAATATGTCATACATTCTACTTCAAGGTTTTGTATGCTCAGTAACTTGTATACTAGCCATATCCATCAAAAATCTATATAATGCTAATAAGTTATTGTGATTCTAAATGTAAGCATATGAATACACTATATCACTAGTTTGTATTGTTTGTTATGTGCTTCTGTTTTACACTCTATTATAATAAGAGCTCGCAGTTCTGCAAGAATTTGGCATCATATGTTAATGTGACACTTGGCTTGACGGATCATGTTGAAGACCAAACAGATAACATCTATCTTGTTTGATAGGTAGACGCTCCTAATTTTTATATCTGTTTCTGTCTATAATTCTTTATCTAATTATACAAAGACAATATATTGAATCTGTTTATATATTATGAAAAGATGCCCCATCATCTTAAATAGAAGTGACAGCAGTGAATACTTGAATAATATAGCACTGATGTTAAAGCAGTGTGATATGTCTGTTTTCCTAAGAGAAATAATGAACATATGGAAAACAAATAGCCTAAGGTTGTAGATGTTCAAAAAATAACATTTATTTTTTCTCAATCTACTCGAACTATTGTATATTAATATCACACAATTTAATGAGAACTATATATATATATATAAGTATGAAGGTCTACTTAATTAAATACAATAATATTTCATGATAAATTAAATTTTTAAATTCTTAATCTATTAGTATTCAGTTATCAACGGATGGATCGAATATTCTTTGAGAACTGTTTCAAAATTAGAAAGCTTTTCCGGTACAAAAAGTTTCACTGATTGATACAATACAAGTAACCTACTGAATACTTCAGGATCTGAAGCCCACCCTAAAGGAGAATCAGCTAAGTTGTTCGCAGTGATAATATTGGTTATGTTTTCTAATATTTGAGAAAGAGATTTTTCTAATATTTCATTATTACAATCCATAAACTTTAAAATATCTAAATATTGAAGTTGAACTTCGATATCATTACAATATTGGTTATCTTTTTCTACGTCAAATAAATCAGATCTACCCAAGGAATGAGTATTTTTAATTCTAAAATCTTTAAAAAATGATTCGATTTCAAATAAAATCAAATTCAAAACGACATCGTTCGAATAGGTTTCCAATAACTCATATCTGAATAATTCTGATGTAGCATATGCACTTGTAAATTTTTTCCAGCTATTCAACTTCAAAAAATGTTCATTTAAAAATAGAGATGCCTCTTCTCGAATATCCTCGTCATCATCTGTCAAAAATTTGTAAATTTGAAAGATAGCTCTTGGGTCCCCTGAGTTTCTGAAGTATGCAGATAACGATTTTAAAGTTGCGTATCTATAGCTTTCTGGCAAACCATCATTACAGCCGCCTTTTAAAATCGGCCATATTTTATCTATATTTTTATCAGTAATTAGGTCACCAATGGCTTTTATAGCAGATAGTTGTATATCTTCACTTGAAGGGTTTTGAATTAAATGTAATAAGGACTCTGAATTTAAACGTTCATCCGATTTCTGAATTGCATGGAAAACTTTACTCCTCAATGTAGGAGTTAGACTTTCTAATTCATATAATTCAGTAAGTGATTTTACAATATTTGAAAATTCAATATCATATAGGTCAAAGTTACCAATTATAAAATCAACACATACAATTTGGACTTCGAAGAAAACGCTGGATAATCCAAGTTCACAAATATATTTAGCATTTTCCGGAGATTCATAATGTAATAACAGTTCAGTAAGAACTTTAAAACAAAGTTGTTTTGTACCATCAACCGAATAGCTATTGATATTTTGCAAAAAGTAGTTTCCAAGAATTGACATAAGATCAAGCATAATTTTCTCATTAGTAAAAGAGGAATGTTTTAAAATTAGCTGAACTAGCTGAAGATATGCTTTTGCAGTCACATAGCTTTGATTTCCTATCGTGAATTCATTACACTTACGTAAAACAGACTCAATAAAATCAGATTCTAAGACTTGATCTCTGTTTGCTTCAATGCCTTTTTTAATAATATTTTCAATAGCTAAAAAATTCCCATGGGCTTTCGTTTGGTTTTTAATTGAAACATTTTGAAACAATATACTGCAATAAGAGTTATGGTCATTCATTAAAGAAGCAATAGTTCTTGCAGCCATATCTCTAATTTTCCAACTATTATTATCAAGACAATTAATAACTTCATTCTGTAATTCGTCTAAACCATTGTAACCAGGAGTAGGCTTCAAACGTAACAACAAATTCAAAACCAAAAATATCGATTCTTCATTTTGCTCTGATGTTGTTTTATTTTTATTGTTTGTATTCAAGTTCAAAGAATTTTCCAAAATTTGAAGTAAGTCTTCTCTTACACCTTGATATTTAGTAAAAAATAAGCGTGCACTTACACTTTTACCAACTTTACCGAATAATCTATTCTGTAACGAAGTAAATAGCATAATAGAACAATTTCTGATAGCCCAAAGCTCAGAAGTAAAATTGGATAATGATAATTTCAAAGCCATGGCTATGTATGGAGTACAAGGTTCTGATAGTTTGGACTCGATAAATATAGCTTTAATACAATTAAAGGCATTGACTTGTGGTAGATCTAATTTATCTTGATGTGCAGTAATTGGTGTTTGGGCAATATCTTTTAGTTTTTCCATTGTATATTCTAATTGAGGTCTATTTTTACCTCTTTCAGTGCCTAAAATTGTAGTAAGTAAAAATGGTAAACCACCTGATCTTCTAGTAATATGGGCTGTTTTGGTTTCAATTGACATAATAATATCTTTTAGCCATTTTTCTAAGAGATCTGGAAAATCATTTCTAGCTCTATTACAGCATGAAGTAAAACTAGGAAGTACCGCTTGAAAAGCACCACTATGACGTGTGTTGAAGAGTTGAGAAATTAATAATTTACCAATAGTTTCTAACTGAATTTTACTCAATTTGAATTTTAATAATAAACTTTCTAAAATGCCTGAACTTTCCTTCACTGACCTAAAAGCATAGCTTATAATTAGTTGATCGTATATACCTGATTCTAAATATTTAGATGGTAGAATTCCCTCCGATGAATCGTGGCAAACAACAGATTTTACTGCTTCCCATATTCTCAAAACTAACGATATAGCTTTAGCACATATTTCATTAGAAGTATTCACATTATCATCAATATTAAATTGATTTAAAAGTAGGCTCAAACTTGTACAGTAGCCACTGATAGGTGTATCGACGTTAGATATATACATATTTTCTGAAGTTGGTATCATATTATTCAGTTTTCCAATTATTTTTTCTATGTACATACCTTTATCATTTGTAAAATTAAATAGAAATGCATGAATGGTGGCACCCATGTCACAAGTTTGATAACGATCTAACATCGAGTTAGCTTTCTCCTCTAATTGTGGAAAATTGACCAACTCTTTTAACTTTTCAGATTTATTATTATCAAATGCAATAAGTAATACTTCTTGTGATAAACTCCTTATGTCATAATGATTGTTGGCCAGATTATCTATTAGTATTCTCAACAATGAAGTGTTTTCAAATAAGTGAATTGTAAATGGGTATTCTCTCCTATCCCTATCATCAACATACTTAATGTCAATGCTGTCGTCCAAACCAGATTCAATTAATAAGTTCAAAAGATTATATGCAACATCATTACGAGGATGTTGTGAACCAGGCACCATTTGAGTTTCTAAGAAATGTAATAACCACATAAAAAAAGAATGAATTTCTTTTACCATTTCAAATTTTTCTTCTTGTTCTTCAGGAAATTTATTAGCTTTTTTCAATTTATTTGCCTCTCTGTTTAATGAGAATGAAGAATCTCTTAACCTAATAATAAAATGTTTAAAAGAACTACAAAAATAGTTTCTTGTTTGAATTTCTGTATCAACAAAAAAAATTACCAAGTTTGACTTTATAATATCAAAGATGTATGAATGAATCGGTTTTGATTTTTTGGTAGAAAATGTCAATAACTCAAATACTGCCAATTTATATTCATTTTGTTTTAATAAATACTTCAATGTATCTAAATTAATTAATTTATTGTTGTGGAATGGTTCTTCCTCAATTGCTAGCTCTTGACCAATTTTCAGAAGTGATAACAATTGAAAAGGGTTTTCATTAGAAGTTGCACCTATAAATAATGAAAACATTGCTTTTGGCATGTTTTTAAATAAAGGAGTTAAAATGTATAATTCAATTACTTTAGTAAATTTAGGATTTTCTAAATAATCTAAAACAGGTGCTTTCCATACTTCTAGCCAATTTTTTAAATTTTTTTCATCATTTTCAAAATGAATTCTATAAATATTGACAAGTAAGCTAGAGATGCACTTCCCAATTGGATTTGATAGTGAATCAGACCATACTAAAGACAAAGATGTGGCAATAAAATCAGGTTTTTTTTGCAGTACTCTGAAAAGATCAATATCATTTGACAAAATATCCAATAAATAATATTGTACTTTCAAAGTTGAAGGAATTTGAATAATTTGATCTAGCCAATTGTCAAGTAGTTGTTTTATATCGTTTTCGTTATGCAAAATTTTTAATAATCTTAAATATTTAACGAACATTTCTCTTAATGCATTTACAAATGCAGTACCACCATCAGCCCAAAAGTCAGTGATATATTGGAAAACGATATCACTTTCATTTAGATGTAACAATTCATTTTTCACAACCTTGAAGTAATCATCACTATTATATTTTTTATTTTGCAAAAATTGCATTGTACGTTGAAGCCAAATAGAAAATGAGTCGATAGCAACTACTCTAGTAGAATCTGTTAACCCATTAGTTTGATTTTTAATGTTTTTATAAAGAATAGTGAAACATTCAACTAATTTTGCTTGGTTCTCATGAATCTCATCAGCACTTTTCCATTTAGCTGGATTTGTCTTCAATAAATAATTCTTTGATGCAAAAATTTCTTCAGTAAAAGAACTGTTGTCAGCATTCATAGTTTAGCCAATCCTCTTCAATTGCCTTCCGATATTGTGTAACTTTGCAGTAATTAATATCTAATTTTGTTAATTGTAGTGGTATTTTTTCTATCTATCTTGAATTTTCAATGCTCATCGAAATTTTTCACATTTTAGAAATAACCAGAGAAAGCCTCAATGAAAAATATTAAGAATGAAGATTATACAGTACATAAAGATAAAGTAACAGTAATGATCTGAATAGTCATTGAGACATTAAGATTACTACGAGATTAACGAAATTTAACTTTTTCAACATATAAATTGTTTTCAGATGAAATTAATAGCTATTTTGAAAGAAGAAATCTCAAACAGAGCTGCTTTGTGGCGAAACTGTTATAATTTAGCAAGCTAGACTCCAATGAAAGACAGAATTCTTGTTATAATGCGACTAAGTATACCTTGATCTTGATAGTACAAATTTAGAATCAAACCTTTGTTCAGATCAAAATGTTTGAGTCTGAATTCGTTTTGCTTTTATTATGTCAGGTGGGCAGTTCAATAAAATAAGGAGACTTTTAAGTTTGAAAGGATAACAACGATATACACCTTGTAAACTATTTATAGCCATGTAGTATAGTTCTATTGTGCTATTTATGTATCATTGCATTACCTTATTACTATTATTCTTTATTCTTATAAATAGTGCTGTTATTTTGAGGCAACATGGTATTTTTGCCTATTGAAAAAAAAAAAATTAAAATGAAGAAAAGTTATAATGTTTAGGTATTTCTTCAATTTACGTTTGTTTGTAGTAATCACAAATAAGATAGGTATATCAATACATTGAGAGTGGAATAAGTATTATCAGTAATATCAGAATAGCAGTCCTGTGTGTAAAATTATTGAAACAGGTTAATTAACTGGATATTGTGTTCTTAATCTCAAATTTTTGCTAATATATTTACGATATTGAAATAGAGATTACTAAAACTTAACTTAGGATATAAAAGTGATAAGAAAACATGGCAAGAGCTACAAATTCAAATAGTGAATCAGAAACAAAAACAAGATCTACAGGGTCAACTACTTCACATTCAGGGATTACTGGTAGTGGGCAAAGAAATGTAGGAAAGCAAAGATTAACGACTTCTCAAAATCAATATATTAAAGAATTAGTTAAAACTCACATAACGAATAATCATCCTGATTTGAAAACAAAACCCCATCCTATTGATTTTGAACAATATTCAGATGGCTTCCTTCGTCGTTACAAAGACCGTTTTGATTTAAATGTTGAGGATAACTTAACCATTAAAGGATATTTAATAGGATCTCAATTAGGATCAAGAACATATTCAGCAAAAATTAATCAATCAGGAGAACAAGGAGCAAGAGTAACTAAAAAAGAACTTGCGGATAACGTAAAAAGACATTTTTCATCATATAATGTTAGAGAAAACGTTTGCATACCCCAATTCTTATATAAAGTTAAAACACAAAAGAAGAATTTTAAAATGGAATTTAAAGATTAATTAAGAAAATAAATTAATCAAATATATAAATCTAAAATAGTAAATATTTATAATACTGTATAATTATCATTAAGGCATTAATAAAGAAAATATCATAAAAAACATTTCAAATTTCAATTACTTTTGTTTTTTAAGAATGTATTTTTTTTGCTTCATAAGATTGTTTATATATTAGATCAATTGATATCTAATTGTGAATATTGTCCAAAATATGTTGTTAATTTTACAGGTGGTATATTTTTCCATATAATTGAGGATTCTTCATTAGAAAATAAAAAATTCAACGATTCTTCTTCAAAGGTTCGAACTTTTTGGCCACTTTTTGTAGAACCAGCTAGAGTATAATATGGGTATGAAGTATAAGTATAATTTTTTTCATTATTTGGCTTCAGTTTATAGTAAACATTTACTTTTGGTTGGTAATGCTCCTTTGATCTCGATACCGAACTCTCATTAATTAAATAATAACCAACCGCGATTATTGAAAACTCTACACTACATCTATCAGCGATCCCATTATAATTTTGATCTAAAAATTTTTCATGAATATTTTGTCTTAATGTTTCATCTTCTAATGTATTTTTATCATTATTTGACATAATTTTAATTATTTCATTTACATCTAATGATGTACCTCTTGGAATGCACGGTATGTAAGCTGGATAGTCGAAAAGGTTATTTACCCAATATTTTGGCTTTCTTCGAAAATAATTTAAAGTCCAAGAAGTTAATCTCCTTTGTGCTGCAATATTTAAAAAAAAACCAGTCTGTAATTTTGTCCAAACCAGATTTACCTCTGAATCATTCTCTTTTGTAGAATTATATTCATTGAAACAGTTCTCAACTAAAGAAAGTTCTACATTTGGATTTAGGTAAGTATATTTTGGTGTAACTGGTATTACATGCCATGTAAACCCTTTCTTTAACTTTGTTCCATAGGATGTAGTAAATGATTCAAAAAACTTTTTAAATTTATTTATTTGTGGTAATCTATCTTCATATACTGTAACTTCCTCAATTGTTGAAAAATAATGGTTTATAAGATCTTCAATACATTTGATTTTATACTCCGAAGTAGTTGTTATGGTGCCATCATTGTGAAGATTTCTCTTCAGGCAAACACAATTAAATTTTACATCTAAAAATTCTTGTGATAATATGTCATTAATCATCTCATTGAACTTATTCTCAGATCTCCCTGTCAATATAATTGAAATTGTATCTTTATTTTTATATGATTCTCTAGCTAATTCCAGTATATCAGGATTCCAATAGGAATTAATACTGCTACCTTTCTTTTTAAAATATTTTTTACAATCATCAAAAGATTGTGTCATAAACCTATTGTCTGCCCACCAATTACCATTCGGCAAAAGATTGATATCCAACAGAGATGATATTACTCGAGATGTGTACAATATATTATTAGGCTTTGGTGAATTGTACAAAGTATTATCAAAATCATAAATATGCAATTTCCTAATCTTCGATCTATCGACTGTTGGCATATTTAGAGATCCAGAACAGCTATTCCATTTCTGTAAAATCTCATGACCTTCACTCATCCTATCTATAACCACCTTATTGAATCAAAGACCCCAGTATTGGTCTCTTAAGGCAATTATGCTGCTTGAAAACCAATTACAAACCAGTTGACATTTATATATTTTTCCATTGCTTAAACTTCATCGCTCTCTTACCCTCCCGCTGAGTTTTTAAAGCTTAAAATTTTTTTTGAAAAGCTCAGCTTGAAAAATTTGAAGAACTCAAAATAAAAAAAGTATAAAGAGATGATTGATATATGAGATTTGTGTTTATTTAGTTGAAAATCATTAGAACAAAGCATTAAGAGTCTCCATTGAATAGCAGACGTTGTGGGTGGATTGGCTAGTAACTCATAATGAACCCATTGACTTTTACCTCCGTTTCCAATTTCATTGAATCATTTGATAAAAATGATATCGAAAATGAGTTCAATTTTAAATTAATTGATGATTTTTTGTTGAATAACAAAGAAATATTTATTAAAGCATCTGAATTCAATGAGTTTGATGAAAAATTAAATAAACCAAAGGATTTGAAAAGTTTAAAATTAAGAAATAATGATTATAACTGTACGAAATTACATAATGAAAAGACATTCGATATATCATTTTTATTAAGGATGAATTATGATGAAATTTTAAGAGTTATTTCACAAATAAATGAGAATGAATATTCTTTGAACTTGTACCAATTGATTGAAAAAGTTCTTATTGAAAGAAATTCTCTAATAGAAACAAATTTATCATTAACAAATGAAATCGAGATACCGATTATTGGGAAAAAATTGAGTTTTTTCTTTTCTTCAAATAAAGAAACAATTACTAATGACTTAGTAAATTTATTAATAAAACTAATGAATAATTTTGATAATATTGAAAAGTTAGATAAATTTAACGAATTGTCAACTGAAAAATTGACCGAATCAGAATACAACGAGATCTTAAATTTAACAAATACAAAAGATTTAATTTATATTACAAATATTTTGAAATTTTTGACAATTTTACTTTTAAATTCAAACTTATCCATTAAGAATGTTTTATTGTGGTTTGATTTCTTAAGAGTCTCAAATGATTTTCTAGAAAATAAGTTATATAAAAGTGTGGAAAACATATCAAACATTATCATCGTTAAGATTGAATCTTTAATTACCTTAAACACTTTACTAGTATTAGGGCTAGATAATTCAAATTCTTCAGTTAGCATTGAATCAAACTTCTTTAATGATGTAGATACATTCAAAAAAATTAATAACATTTTATCAAATGAAAAGGTTAATCCAATTATCTATTACATGTGGACATTTTTATTATATACAAAATCATACTTATGGGAAAATAACCCAGAAAAAGAAACTAAATTTATAAAGTCTTTATCTGACACTGTTTCAATACAATCAATGGTAACATTTTTTGCTTCAAAAGCAGAATCACAAAACGTATTTAAGGCAATTAGAAATTTATCTAGTTCATTATCTTCTGATAATTTTTATTCAGCCATTATATGCTCATTTTTAACATTTGCATTAAATTTTATTCCAATATCTATAGAAACTTCAAAAATGCTTAAATTTGTATTGTTGCAATCACCAAATGAATATGTGGAAAGATTTTTAATTAGTGAAGCTTTTGAAAACAAATTAACAATTATGAAAGCAAAATTACCGTTAGTTGAAGAAGCACTATTACCATTGGTTATATTATCAACTGTTAATATTGAATTTTCTAATTTTATTTGGAGCGAACTAAGCACATACACAACTAAAATAAAACTGAATTCATCATCTTATGACTTGGTTGATAACTTAGGCTATGCTGAATCAGACTTAATTGTGCTAAAGAAAGAAGTTCTAGTAAAACCACCACTAGAATGGGATAAGAATGCATTGATGACAATACCAGAAAAGACTAAAGCTAAAATTTTGATATCAAGTGGTTCTGATGAAGATGATGTTATTGTGTTCTTAATGAAATATAAAGGTTGGTCAATATTGGGTAGAGTTCTACAATCGATGAATGAATTATATATTGAAAAAGGATATGAAATAACCCCATTGAATAGATCTGTTATTATTTCAATTATTGATTTGATATCTCACGTTGTTAGTTCAAACATGTCAAATGAAAAAATTTCAAAAGTTTTAAGCTCACTATCTGATGCTGTTGTTGGTACTGATATTTTTGGTGTTATCTTTAAAATTTTTGAGTCTGCATTACAAAAGAGAAGTTATAAAATTTTGTTGACATGTTCAAATTTCCTAACTGCATTATATAAATATTCGCCTGATCTAATTTGGTCACATTTAGCAAGATCAAGTTTATTAGACAAATATGGAAAGACAGGCTACGTCACAACTATTTTAGGCTCGATTGAATTATCTAATGGTGACTATGGATTCACAGTTTCTATTTCAAAATTGGCAAGTGAAATGGCAAAGGACTCTTCTTCGTATTTCGGTGAGCACTCAACAAGATCAAAATTAGAGATTCTGGAAAAATTGTCTACGCATTTACTTCGTATTTATGAGGGATATCAATTTTGGAAATATGCAAAGATATCTCAGAGATTTCAGATTGGTTTGAATTGTACTATCTTTTTTGATAATATAATTAAATCTTTATATGGAGTTCAATCAAAAACATACGATAATTCAAATATTGGAAAGGTCGAATCTTCTGTATTTGCAGCATTTTTATCGTCACATTCACCAGATATTCATGCGGCTAAAGCATTAGTCAATATCTTATTATCCACTGAAAATTCTGAGATAAATTTATTGACAAGTAAAGTTTTTGATCCTACCTGTTCTGAATTAATTAAAAAATCATTTGACTTTTCAAAAACATTGATCTCAGCTAGATGTACTGCACAAACTTTGCCAAGTACTTTTGAGAAATTATTATTTGAAAAGTCATCTAAACTGGTTAATATCTATAGAGGAAATTATTATTTGAAAGAAAATCTAATAAACTTATTAAACTCCATGATTGCGGCCCCTTGGTTAGATGATTACCCATTTTTATTATCCTATCTAGGCGAAACGTACTCAAAAGCATTTTTTGAGATAATTGCAAATGACTTAGAGAGTTATTTAACAAAGGACTCTATATTGAACAGTCTATACAGATTTTTTGGTACTTTAGTTGAAAGTAGACAAGATGGTTTATCTATATTATTTTTGACTGGCAAAATTGTTTCTAGTGATGGTAAAAAGGAAATCACTAAAACCAACTCAATTTTAGATATATTAAAAAAGAAGGCATTAAAGTTGGATATTATACCAAAATCAACAGCATGTCTATTATTGGAGGCTATTGCATACTCCTTAAATTCATGGACAGGTGCTAAAAACAAGCAGTTAGATCCTGAATTCATCAATGCATTGATGAAAACCGTCAAAGATTTTAAGACTGTGCCAATTTCTGACAAACACTCTGTTGAGAATATTAAAAATATTTCATATAACTACAAGTTAATGGCAAGAATAATTGAGATATTTGCTTTGTATTTATTCTCTGCACCTGAGCTGGACAAAGTAATTATAGAGTTTTTGGATCAAAAGGATATAACATCTACTGTCAAACCTTTCTTTAAGATCGAAGGGTTTGAATGTGTTGTTGATAACAATCTCTCTGAAATTTTTTCCGAACATTGGACTGATCATAGGTTAAATGATTTTATGAAGTCATCATATTTTAGGACAGAGGAAGACGTGAGCTATTCCGCTTTTGATCTAAAACTGATGGATAAATGTTTTGATGGAGACAACAATTGGACATACTTCAGAGAAACTTTAGTGAGAACTTCCGTTAAACTTCAATATATCAACTCTCAAATCTCAGCAGCTAAAGCTTGGGGTGCGTTATTGACATCATTTATCCATAGATCAAGTACTCCTTTGAATGATTCTTTTATTGACTTGGTATCCGCTTTGTTGCAAGTCAATATTGATCAACCTATTCAATCTGAACTTTTCTCTCAAATATATTGTGAGAGGTTAGAATTATGCTTTTTCATCTTGTATTCATTAGAAAAATCATCCCGAAAAATAGATGAAGAACATTTAATTAATTTTTTAAATCAATTGATGTTAATATTTAAATCAGATTATGTGTCATATCTGGATAACGTCTCATACTCAATGAAAAACAATTTATATAGACCCATTTTACGTTCTAGTTTAATAATATTGAACATGGTTTCCACAGGCCCACGTTTTGTCGAAATGATTTCAGATCAACTAGTGGAATTTTTTGAGTGGTCTTTTTGTAAGGGTGGGCATTTAATTTTTGCTGAAATTCTTTCGAATATTACAATGTCAACATCTAAAGGAGAAGAAGTTGTTATTTTCAATTTTGGTGATAAAATTCAAGATTTGTGTTTATTACTGTCAGTCTTTTCGAAATTAAAGAGTCTAAAGCCAAATTCTGATTTTACTAAAATTATGGCTTCATCATTAAACGACGTAGGTACATTGAAAGTTATTTTGAATGTATACTCCAGCTCTCATCTTTATAAATTGAATGATGAGCCAGTTTTGGGTTCTGTAACTTTAACTTTTATTTCTGAGTTATGTTCAATTCATGAAATTGCAGAGACTTTTATTTCAAACGGTTTAATCTCAGTACTTTTAGAAAGTCCTTTATCAATCGCCATTCAACAAGGGAATTTAAAATTAGAAGGTCACTCAAAGTTACATGGTATTTGGAGTCATGGTCTTTTAACAATTTTATTACTGTTGCTGAGTGAATTTGGATCTAAAGTCTTGGCTGAGTCCTGTTTATTTGTCTCATATTTTTCAAAGCAAATTAAATCGACGATATTAAGTTGGTCAGATAATAGTTTAACTGTTTCAACAGCATTGGTTAGAGAAACATCACAATTAATATTATTGCAAAAAATGTTAGATATTTTAGGTTATAAACAATTTTTAACACAATCAAAATCACAAGTTATACTTGATGAGGGAGTAGAATTAGAGCTGGTTCTTGGCTTAGATTCGGACGAAGATAGAAGACAATTGAATTTTTCATTTAAGCATTTATTGACGCATCCAAAATATTTAAGATCAAGAATTGTTCCAAGCACTTTGGAAGAGCATCGCTTATTAGAAGAGGAATCTTCTAAATCACAATTTATTGCGTCTGTAACTAAAAGCATTCAAAATTTACAAGAATCCTTATTCCAAGATTTTTAATTTGATTGTTTAGATATAGTAGCTCTGCATGTATGATTTCCTTCTATTTATAAAGATTTAGTTAAATATTTTTTAATTATACTATAAAAGATACTCAAGATATATATCACAGATTGATGGTTCTGTGTTATAATGAACCTGTTTATAAAAAGGTATGTATCAATTGATCTTGGCTGTAGAATTACAATCATAATATAAAATGTATGCCTTTTATGTAATTATATACAGTATGTAAACTGCATAAATGCAAATTAATATGGTAATTAGAATGTGACTGATTGAAGTTTTAGATTTTAATTTAAAGTCTTCTTGGAATGACAACTTGTGCATCTTCTGTTCCATATAGCTCATCATCCGCTGTATCTAAAACGTCAGGTCCCTTGACTTTATAAAAGACTTTTTTGTTAACACCCAGTTCCATGTCTCTTTTATTCAATAATTTAAGTTTTGACTTTTCTTTTGCTTTTAATCTTTTATCCTTCAATATCTGTTCGACCAATATGAAATCTTCGCTATTATCTCCAAATATATCCATCACATCAACTTCAGTGGATGGCATCGGTCTATATTTTTTTAAAACACTCTTTGGTAATTTAAATTGGCTTTTTTCAAATGTACTTGGAATATTATTATAAAGCTGTAAAGATTTCATATATATTTCTGTCATATTTTCTCCCATATCACAACCTCTCAGTATTATATCATGAAAATCTATACTAATATGTTTGTTTTCTCTGACTTCTTCCTTTTTGTCGACTTGTGAAATTATTATCTGACCACTATTTATAGATTGATCAATGTTAAATGTCCTTAATTTAGCAGCATCTATATGCAATCCTTCAAAAAATTGATCTAATTTAGAAAAAATTTGATCTGACAATGATGTCGGAAATTCCATCTCATCGATATCTAAAAAGCTTTTTGATAATTTTGCAGACTCTGAAAGTGATTTTTGCCAATATGAATCCATTTCCCTTCTAAGCATCTGTGAACCATGAATTAATGCTTTTGATGACACCTCACCTGCTATTAATTCTGGACTATCTTCGTCTTCAAATTCATCTTCATATAATCTATCAGTCTGAGGGTCAATAATAGTGTTTGAATTTGGCCAGCTAGTCCAGTTTTCCTTCACTTGTGTTTTAAAAAACTGATCTATTCCATACATATGTTTCCTTTCATTAGCCTTGTATAGTAGTGTCTTTAATAAGTATGACGAATATAAATGCAAACCTAAATCTATTCTATGTGATTGTTCTAATGAATTCAAAATTTCATTTGCTGTTGCAATATTGGATTTATCTTCTTTACTTAACTCGGCTTTATGTACTACTACTATCTCTTGTGTATCTAGTTCTTGATTAGAAAAAGTTGTTGTATTGCTTACATCCTTAGTGAATGAATTATCAATATCATCATTGTGATCACTCATCGACTTCTAATATAATTATCTTCTCAAATAGTGGGCAATTGTTTTGATTCATTTACAAGCTCCACACTATTTTAACAACGCAGTGTAATTAATATTTCTATAGTCGTGATAGCAATGAGAATAAATAGCTTAGTCTTTGTATAGTAATTTAACATCCAAATTCATCTTATATTCACACTTTATATCAACTTTTTTTTTTCACCATAATAAATTTCATCGCTAATTGAAAAATTTGAAATAATCAATTTGAACAATTTAAAGAAATTGACAACATTTTATCAGTTAAAAATGCAGATTATTTATTATATTTACTAGTGTTTTTGATACTGGATATTGATATAATAAGCATAATAACGAATTGAAGATGCCAAAATTAGAAGAGATCGAAGACTATGATGATATTGACAATTTAGAAATGGATTTAGCTGAATTGGATCCAACTTTAAAAACACCAATAGCACCAAAAATTGTTAAAACAGTTGTTAGAAGTCAAGATTTTGAAGAACCACCATTAATGCCATTATCTGATGATATGGAACAAATCAATTTTATAAACCCTGATACTGGTAAAGTTGAAGGTACTACCCGAATGAGTAAACAAGAATTACAAGAAGTGAAAGGTTTCCAAATTTTGTATCCATGTTACTTTGATATGAATAGGTCACATAAAGAAGGTAGAAGAGTACCAAAGGAATTGGCTGTAGAGAATCCATTAGCTAAAACAATGGCAGATGCTGCACGTGAATTGGGATTATTATGTATCTTTGAAGGTGAAAAAACACATCCACAAGATTTTGGTAATCCAGGTAGAATTCGTGTTTTAATTAAAGAAGAAGGTCAATTAGCTCACGGAGCAAAAAGCTTTACAGGTGGTAAAAGACAAATATTGAAAAATATTGCAGAATATATGCAGAAAAACCCAACAACTATTGAAAAATTAAGAGAAATTCCATATGGACCTGATTTTGATAAAATTGAATTCAAAAAAATTCCAAAGGTTAAAGGTTTCAAAATGAACGACATTGTACCGTTACATAGTGCTTATTTAATGGGTCATCCAATGTCACAATCATTATATGAAACTCCTGCTGCAACACCAATAGCTGCAGGTAATGATAAACCAATGAAGATGCCAAAAAATAAATACAAAGTTTTAAGAAGATAGAGAGGGCCCTATTTAATGAAAATTGACATTCTAATTATTAAAAGTTATACCTATTATGGGAAACTCATATTCTTAAAGTGAAGTATATACATACATTTATATGTATAAAAAAATTTGAAAAATTAAATACTATATAGTAAAATTATAATGCATAAGATATTAAAATTGTAAAGTAATTAATGAATTACAGTAACAGTAATAATAATAATAATAGTTGGTTAAATACATAAAAAATTTTCTAATTTTAGAAGACTTGAATAAATAAATTTATAGGAATAATAAAAAGTAACATACAAAATAAACATTTAAATAGAGAGAGATTTTAAAATTAATTATATCTCATAATAGAAGCTGGAGAATCTGGGCCTAAATAAGTGCCAAAAACTTTATCCCAGAAATAATTTGAAACACCAAAACCTAATTGATAGTTTTTGTAATGATGTTCTAAGTGATGCTTCTTAACTTTTCTCATAAATCTTGGTAATTTTGAATGATGAATGAAATAATGAATTAAATCATAACAAATGTAACCCAATAAACCACCAGCGAAACCAGCATAAGCCCAATATGTTGGTAATAAAGCGAACACTAATTTGTAAATTGGTGTACATAATACAACGAATAAAGCAGGTGGAACAACTAATCTATAATGATCCATTGGTAAATAATGATGAACACCATGTAATAAGAAATGAATAGTATAGAAAATATTATGTTGTGGAACCCAATCATCGAAATGGAATAAAAATCTATGTAAACAATATTCAATTAAAGTCCAAACGAATAGACCTAAACAGAATAAGAAACATGCAAAAAATTTATTCATATTCATTAAAGCAACAGAAATGTGATAAATTACAACAGGACCCCAAATTGTTGGAATTAACCACCATGGAGTCAAAGATAATGGTTCTAAGAAATTACCAAATAAAGGAGCAGAACCTTTACCATAATGTCTTGGTCTATGAACTTGATCAATATAAAAATCTCTAGTAAAATCACCAAATAAAACTTGCCATAATAAAGGTTTGTTTAAATCTAAGAAATGATGATCTTTATAATCTTTTTTGTAATCTGTTGAAATTGCAAATTTTTCTTCATTTGGTAAATTTTTAACAAAAGTAGTTGAATCATAAGTACCATCTTTTAAGTTAACTTCAACTTTATGATCTTTATTAGTTAATAATCTAACTTCTTCATCTTCATTTGCTAAATAACCAATTAGATAATTATCATTAATAAATTTAAAATGTTTTGTTTCTAACAATTTCGAAATATCTTTACCAGCATGATTACTAAAAAATGAATCATCGATAGTTGAATCATTTCTGAATTCTTCTAAATATTTTGAAACGTTATAGATTAATCTATCTTTAACAGAGATCCAACAGTCATCTTTAGTATTATGTTTTGAAAAATTTTCTTTAGAAAACAATTCCAATGTTTTAGAGTTATCTGAAGACATTTTTATTATTAATAATAATTTAAATAAAATGTCTATTTAGTTATTTCAATAAAAAAACAATTGTTACTCTTATTCCAAAGAACAAGATGAAATAAGATGAAACAAGATGAAATAAGATGAAACAAGATGAAAATAGATAATAAGAAGCAAGAAAACCTATAAAATTTAAAGAAGAAAAGCAACTGTTTATATATACAAATATACAAATACACAAATGATATAATAATATCAAATAATCATTCTACTAAGATACACAAAAAAAGCCTAAGTAGAAAACAAATACGCAAAGATGTTTACTTAGCAAATACCAAACAATGAACACGACAGGACTAGACTGGACTGGACTGGACTGACGGTATCTTTATGCCAATTGTAAACACGATATGATAATATGACAGCACTGTATTAATTAAATGCCAAAAAGAGCAGGTTCATGAAGAGTGAAGAAGAATGAATGAATATCCATAATGAAGATGCGAAAATTGGCACTGTAACTAATTAACTCAATTTCGATCAATGAATGAGACAAACAGAAGAAGAGATACGTAGTGTTTAATGAAGTAATGTGCAGGTGATTGTGTCAAACGTATACAAAAAAAAGCCAGTGAAGAGCTAGTTGCTTGTTTGGCTGCACAAAGGAAGACGAGTTTGGTGTCAAAATATTTCTAGGCAGCGAGTTTTGGCTGGTAGCAGGTCGTTCCTACTGGGGATTGACGATTAGCAGTTGGGCTTCTCAGCGGGAGGACTGCAACTCCATTCCATCCCCCCCCCCTTCCCCCACCATCGACGCGGACAGGACCGGTAAAAATCCAATCCAATTTCGTCTCCAGTTGCAGATTCTGCCCAGCGTAGCGGCCAGAACAGCCGAGAGCGGTAGCAGCGACACTGGCAGGTAAACTGTGAGTGAGGGAGGGAAGTATACCAGCAGCCACTACTTTCCGTGGAACATGCTGAGTGCAATGCAGTCCACCGCATTTGGACTCAGAAGGATATTAAGTTGCGCAACAGCAAATGTAGAAACAGAGGTATTCAAACAGCATTATTGTCTCCCAGTCCTGCTGCCGTTTCGAAAGGTGTCTTTCTCTATCTCCGGTCTCAGATTCAGTTTGTATTTTTAGTAGCCGATGCTTTTTTCATTTCGATCATTGTGGACGGTGTTCATCTCGTAGATATACATATATTGTTGTATATGTATTTATATGTATTTATTTATGCGTTTGTTTTTATGTATATCTATGTATGTGTATGATTATAATTTCATGTTATTATATAATATTTCCATGTTGTTCTAAATATAATGAATGGTTCACTAAATGCAAATAGGCATACATGAAATTACTTAGTAATACTTGTTGTCTCAATTCTCTCTTAGATTCACTTAACTTTAAATGGCTCAATCTATAGATCGCTCTTTCAACATCTATTGGTAATCTATGGTCAAACATAATTACTGTTGATATTGTTAATATTGGTAATGGGAATCCAAATGCACTATCAGTAAATTTAATTGGTCCATTTGGTTGAATTATTTTAGGTACATCTCCAAATGCTAATTTACGTGGAGGTAATGTTGAACTTACTTGTTTACTAGGAATATTATCATTCTTAGTATTATTGTTTTCATTTTCATTACCATTTGCGATTTTGACTTTATTGTTATTGCCACAGTTACTGTTACTGGTTTTTTTATTGTTATTCTCCTTTGTATTAAGAAGTTGCATCCGGATTTGTTCCAAATCAGATTCTTGTTCGTTTTCTATCATTACAGGTTCATTTTTACGTGATGTCTCTTTCCTTTCTACGGCAAAGATATTTGTATTATCAATTTCGTTGTTCACGCTCTCATTACTTAAATCATCTTCAATTTCAATTTTAGAAATTATATAATTCTTACTAACAATTGCTTCCTTTTGTTGTTGTTGTTCTTGTCCTTGATTATTCACTTCTTTTTTGCTAATACTTATAGCTGGTTTTAATGATGGAATAGTATTAGTTTTTTCATTATATCTAATACCATTCAAGCGAGTATTACTAGTGCTATCATGAAAATGATCATTTGATACTGTAATATTTTGATAATTATCATTTTCAGTTTGAAATCCATAATTATTATTATTTTCATATCGATTGTTATTTTCAATAATAATTTCTTTCTTTGACCTGATTGAAATTATTGAATTTTTATGAAGTCTTTGTAAATTAGAATTTGAAAGCTTCTTTTTGATTTCAAATTTATTGGTTAATTCATTTTTGGTTTCTTTATCATTATTGTGAACAACTGAATCATTCGTCGAGGTAGAATGTTTGCCTGAAGTTTTTCTTTTAAATAATTCACCAAAAAGTTTACCTATTTTTTGTTTGCTGTGTGATGCAGATGCTGATGTTGATGACGATGATAATGATGTTGATGTTGATGTTGATGTTTCACGTTTTTCTTCATGTTGGGAATTTTCATTAGAGCTACTTTCAACATAATTGTCAGATGATTTGAAAATTTGAATATGGCGATTTCTAGAGCTTCTGTTTTTGTCACTTAAATGATTTTTCATATTCTTACTGGAATCACTATCATGAAACATATCAGGTGTGGTCTTATTATTATTAAGTATATGTGTTTCATTAATAGGATTATGATCTTCTGTTTCGGAGTCTGTGTCATGTCGTTTAGATTTACTGTTAAACCATGCCCAACCACCCCTTCTATAATGGTGTCTATGTTTTTTTTTGGATTTTTCAGCGGCTATTAGATTCGTATTATCATTTAAGTTGTTAGAGAAATTAGCATGTCCTTGTTCTTCTTCAAGTGGAGAATTTTCTTGTTTAATTTTATGAGTGTTATTATCAGGATAAATAAACTCATTGTTTCTATTCATATTTTCAGGAAATGTATCTTTGTTGTTATGATGTAACAGCTTTGGCATATTCGCTTCTTGAATATTTTCCTGTTTTATTTCTAATTTATCATTTTGGTTATCGAATACATATAGTTCGTCATTATAATTTTCTTCACTTTCAGGCTTAAAGTTATTGTCCCAATCAGAACTTGGTTGTCGATAATGGTCATATATATCTAAAAAATCACTAATCACAGGTGACGTCTTAGCTTCAACGTTTTCATCTTTTGACGGTGCAGGAGATTTTGGTAAATACTCAGCAACATCTTCACTAGCTATCTTTACAGGTGATTTTTTCATTTTTGATACTGTTTCAATACTGTTTTGAATGGAAGATTCTTCAGTAGGGGATCTATTATTAGATCTTGATCTGTATGTGTTAAATTTGCTTCTCCTTAAAGATGATCTAACTGGAATTACCAACCCTTCTTTCATTGGCGGACTTGGAGTTACATCTACAGGTTCATAGCTAGTTTTATTACCATGATTTTTTATTTTATTATTTGTTTCAGTGTTATTTGAATAATCATTCCCAGAAAAAGACCCCTTTATACTTAGAGATCTCGCCAGTGATACAGCATCAGAATTTGTTAATCCAACGGTATTTGTGATTTTTGTTAATTCATCTGTTATATCTTTCAGCGTAATGGAATTTCGACTACTATCGAAAGAGAAACTTAAATTATCGCTATTGTCATCATTTGCATTTTCATATTTTTTATCTTTTTTATCTTGATCATTATTATTATCATTATCATTAGCGTTATCATTATCATTATCATCATTATCATCATCATTATTAGTATATGAATGTCTTAATTTTGAAGGTCTTCGTACAATAGAAGAATTTTTGTTATTATTATAATTCACTGATAATCTATCTTTATTACCTTCTAAAGTTTCTTTCTGGCTATTAATTTCTTTTTCAAATTGCTTTCTCAATGAGAACTTTTTTTCATCCTCATCATGATCATTAATTAATGAACATGCAGTCCTACTAGAAGTATCAGGTAATATATTAGGATGCTGATTAGCTGGTACCCATAATGAATTATTTGTACTCGTATCATTTAAAGTTATATTTGCTCCTGCAACTTTCCTTTTGCTTAATGATATTTTTCTTTCATATGCATTTACACTAGTATTATTCGTATTTATAGCATTATTACCGCCAGTTTTACTGTTACTATCATAGTCATAGTTATGATCAGTGTCGGTATTACTTTTACTTGGTACGTTTTGATTTGAATTTATCCTATATTCTAATTCAGGATCAATCAGCATATCCATTGAACCAATTGAGAATCTCTTCAATTTCTTTACATTTCTTAATTCTCTATCTAATGATTGAACTGCTATCAATACGGCAGATTTCCTATTATCACTTCCCTCTTGGTAATTAATGCTTGATTCCATTGTATTGTTACCAATAAAACTGAAACAACGAAGGGTCAAAAAAAAAAATTGAAGTTCGTGGGAGTTAAAACGAACTAAGCAAATATAATAGTATGTGTATATATATATCAGTTATTTCTATTATTGAAAATATAAATTTGACGTTTTCTTATTAATTGAAAGCTAATATTATTTTGTTTGTTTTCGTTTAGATAACTCAATATTCATCAACTTCATAAACCCCACAACTCCTATATAGAATCTTTATGCAATAATAAACTCACAGAACTCAAATTGTAACTAGTGTGAAGTGTATAAAGAGTTTTATCCCACTTATACAATTTATAAGTTTTATCACTTCTTCTTCTTCTTCTTCTTCTTCTTCATCTCCTTCTGCTTCTACTATTAATGAAATATTTCTCAATGGCTCTAACGCGTACTAGCGAGATATAACACAATTTTATATATGGCGTATTAAATGATATACATAAACCATACATAACATTATTTATAACAAATGAATATATAAAACACTAATGCAACACCATTCTACAATGAAGAGAGCAGATATACATGCCAGTAGTACAATATATCTTCTGTAAGTTCACACGCATAACTTCTTTTTACCAAACAGCGCTTGCGATAAGATACCATACCAAGTAACAGACTCACATTTATTCTCAGAATTGTTCAAATTGAAGATTATCTTGTCTATCTGCTCTGCGATCGGTATCTCTTCAGGCAATTGCAAGGTCGAGAGATTCTTTATAAGGTCTTTGAAATACAGTATCTCATTATTCTTATAGAATGTCTCTTCTTCTTCAATGGTGTCACTACCTGCTGCATCAGCAGTCTTACCTCTCGTTCTTATAGGAACACAATAAACTGTATCAATTAGCAACAAATAAATAAGCAAACTCGCTAACTTCATAACAAATATTGAAATGCAGGATAGATAGATAGATAGATAGATAGCTACTATACACACTCTTTTGTCTGTATTTATTACTGCTTTCAATTGAATTAGTTATCGTTTATTTTGTGACGTTCCAGTTATTTTGTATGGTCGTTTTTCATCTTAAGGGCTGTTTTCCAATATTTGGGAAATTGGGAACTGAAAGTGAAAAATGTTTAATGGGTTGGTGGGGGGTTTCCCTTTGAGAATACAAAGTATTAAAAGAGAGAAAGTATCTAATGGTTGGGTTTGTGGATGACTGATTGAAGCACCATTGAGTATTTCTGTAATTGATTGCTATTAACTATGATTGGGAGAAATCTTTCAATGAGGAATGCTTCGAGAGTTGTTGTCTCTAAAAATAATTTTGCAAGATCTATTTTTACTACAACTCGTTTAAATAAAAAAATTGATAACTTCACTCATTTTGGTTCAAAAACAGTTCCAACTAATGAAAAGGAAAAATTAGTTGGTAATGTCTTCTCTTCAGTTGCTTCAAAATACGATTTGATGAATGATCTTATGTCATTAGGTATTCATAGATGTTGGAAAGACCATTTTATTAATAAATTAAATGCTGGTAAAAGACCAAATTCAAATGATCCATTGCATTTTATTGATGTTGCTGGTGGTTCAGGTGATATCGCTTTTGGTTTATTAGATCATGCTGAAACAAAATTTCATGATGCAGAATCTACAATGCATATTGTAGACATTAACCCTGATATGTTAAAAGAAGGTGAAAAAAGGGCAATGGAACAAAATAAATATTTTAATGATCCAAGAGTTAAATTTTTAGTTCAAAATGGTGAAACATTAGATCAAATTGAATCAAATTCAAAAGATGTTTATACTGTTTCATTCGGTATTAGAAATTTTACTAATATTCAAGCTGGTTTAAATACTGCTCATAGAGTATTAAAACCAGGTGGTATCTTCTATTGTTTAGAATTTTCAAAAATTGAAAATAGTTTAATTGATTTTGGTTATCAACAATGGGCAAAAGTTTTACCTTTAATGGGCTCAATTGTTGCTAATGATTACAATTCTTATCAGTATTTAGTTGAATCAATTGAAAGATTCCCTGATCAAGAAACTTTTAAAGCAATGATTGAAAAAGCAGGCTTCCAATCTGTTGGTTATGAAAACTTAACTTTTGGTACTTGTGCCATTCATTGGGGTATTAAAGTTTAATTATAATTGCAAATAGCATAGTATTTTCTGTGTGTTTTTTTGCTTAATATTCTTTTTTATCATTTTCAAACAAATAATAAGAACACTATTGTTCGTGAATTGCTTTTCTCCATATACCATTTGTCTTTTTCTGTTTTTTTTTATATATCATCATTGAAGTATGTACATATATAAAGATATATAATAAAATTTGTAAATAAAATATTTTTTTAAATTATTCATTCATGAATTTATTTAACTAATTTTCTTAACAGTCACTGGGACGTCTATAGTTGCAACACCAATATGGTTATCAAACTTTATGTTCACACGAATACAGTAAAATCTACAGCACAAACAGCTTTCAAAACTTGGAACTAGTGTTTCTTTAATTTCAGGATTATATTCAAGATTGACTGTAACCTTACGTTCATATTGTAAATGGTTACGTTTTTCCCAATGATGAATGATTTGATCCGTGAACTTAGATGATAATGTTGCCTTTGATGAACTATTTGATGAAGTAACACTTATTCCTGAATTTAATTTATTTGTGCTGTTACTTCTACTTGAGTGTAAGCTTAATAAGTTGGTATTTGAATGCAGTGTATTAGATGCTGAAATGGTATCAGTATTTGTTTTCAAAGTATGCATTTGTTTTTTAAAAATTTCATTTAGATGAAGGACATCTACATCTAAATTGGCTAAACTTTCAATATCGTTATAAATTTGTGAAGAGATGAAATCAGTAAATTTAAGTTCACGATGAGTTGAAAATGTCCTCGATGAGTTATATAACTCGTTTAGTTCAACAACATTGTCATTAAATCTCTTACTGTACTCTTTAATCACGTCTTGATATCTGCTAAATCTTGAGACAATTTGATGTAATCTTTCTCCATTCAGTAGCATATCTGCTTCCAATCTAATTGGGATAGAATTGTCAGATCTTGTAGTTATGCATATTAATTCAGTAGTAACAGTCTGAATTTCTGGTGGTTCATGTGGCGCACTATTATTGGACTGTAAACATGTTAAATTAATATCTAACTTTGATAAAAGTTCCCTTTCTTGACCAGGTAATGTATTAACTAGTTTTTCCCAGTTTTCTTGATCATGAAAATTTTTAGCTTCAAAAACGTTTGTTTTCCTCAATAACGATGGAGACCAATATGGTAGAGATATTTCCGGAACTTTACAAGTCAGTACAATTAAACCTAGTTTATCAGTCTTATCATTTTTGCCATCTAAGTTAGCTGAATGCAGATTACCTGAAGATAAAGATGATGACGATGTGGATGGGGTACTTAAAAATCCGGAAAATATATTTGAAGTTAAATTTGAACTAGATTTATTCTTGCATTTAATTTTATAATTTAGCTCACTTTCAACAATGTCATCTTCTGGGAGTAAATTTTTCAAATCTTTGGATGAATATAACCCATCAGGATTACTTTTTTTATTTGAGATATATAGATGTCGCACCTTCCTTTCTAATATTTCCGTTGAAGATAAACTATCATTATTTTCCTCAACAGTTCCGCTAATATCTGTTGAATGTATATCTGAGTTTTGTATTGGTTCATGCTTTTCTAGTCTACTTAGAATTTTTGCTAAAGCTGTAATACGATCCTCGATTAGTAATATTAAATCTTTTAATTGTGAAAATGGTTTCTTTCCACCTAATAAATTTGATGAAAATCCAAATGGTATCACTCTTATATTATAAACCTGTTCCTTCATGATGTTTAATTTATGACTTTTAACGTCCTTACCAACAATTCTAGCATCAACTGTATAATTAATTGAAAGATTTTCATCAATCATATCGTATGTCAAAATTGGCGAACCCTTGATACCTAAATGGCCGCAACCCAAGACACTATTAACTTTGATGCCAGAGTATCTTCCATTATTTCTATATTTGTCGATACCAAAACTAGGTGGAAGTAAACAATGTGCAAATTGGTCTTGCTTACAAGTGATGTCCAATAATTGACTTGGTAATTTGAACATGAAAAATTTCTTATATTTTTTACCAGGTTCTAATATTCTATTATTATTTAACCCAATTATAGATTTATCATAGTCAACATCACCTGCAACAACATTGATACCAGAACTTAAGATCATGTTTGAATATGACCAACTAGCACTTAAATCTACCATTCTTAAAAATCTCTTGACAGTTCTTTTGCCTTTTTGTCTATCAATAACAGATGTATAAGCTTCTAAAGTGACATAAAACATTTCAAATTTCAACGGTTGAGAAGATCTATTTTCAATAATACAGTATCCATGAATAATATCACCAGAAGTATATTCTTTCAAAATGGACTCCTCTTCTGGCTTTTCATGGGGCTGTGAAGCATGTTTGGTAATACGTATATCAATCTCTACTGGTGTAGTCAGTTTTGGCAGTGTATATAACTTATCAATAAATATGTTATCTGAATCATTTAAATCATCTTCAATTGGCATTTCATGACTCACAGTAGATCTCAGTTGTTGAATATTTAAATGTTGTGTTGATAAAGGATGTAGATTATTGATATTCAATGATGAATATGAATTAACATTACCTGGAGTCGTGATAGTATTCAATGCACTATCTGTTAATGTCTCTAAATTAGATATTTCAGGTTGCTCCTGAATAGGTAAAATAGAATCTCTTTGAATTTGTACCTCTTGGTAACTTGGTGGGAAATCATGACGATCAGGATCAACATTACCCTGTGGGATATGTCTATGTAAAGTATTGTACATTTCAAACGAAGGCAGTACATCAACAAACATGTTTGAATTATTAGCTTCACCATTTAACATTGGACTTGTTGCAGTACTACTACTAGTGTTATCATGTTCAGCATCTAATCCTGATTTATTTGGATCAGTTTTCTTCTTCCTCAAAATACTAGATGTAGATGCACTTCTAATCCAAGAAGATGGAGTAGAAGGAGGCTTTTGTCTTCCTCTTAAATTTGCATCTGTGTTAGCTGTTCTTAATTGAGGACGAATTTTCTTTGTTAATCCCGATCCACTAGTTGAACCAGATGAACTAGAAGTTTCTTTAACCATTAACTTCCTCTTCTTCTTCTTCTTCTTCTCCCTGTGATATATATGTATATATATATGAAATTTTCAGCTTTTTCTCACTATTGTAACAAACCAGTTGAAATTAAACGAATGTTATTCTTGACACAAATATCAATTTAATTTAATTTTTTAATACTAACAACAAATTATTCAGAGTATTTAGTTGATTTATATTATTTATTTCTTCTATTCCCTTCAAACCTTGATTCTTGTTTGTTCAGATTTACAATAAAATCTGTATTAAACAAAAAAGGAAAAAGGTTTTGAGTATATATATCTATCGCTGGTTGAACTGATGGGTGCAAGACAACAACCAATAACCTGTATCAAATTAATCAAAGTCAATGAACAATCTCTCGATAATACTTCTCTCGTTATACGACCATCTTAACATAACTCTCTTTCATTTAATAGACACTTCTTTTGAATTTCTTCTCTGTTCAGATTGCTTTCTTTCTTTCTTTCTTTCTTTCTTTCTGTCATTGCTAATTTTCACTTTTTCCAAAATCGCATAGGAAGTTAAAAGGTGCTTATCAAATTTATATAACACCTATACATTTAAGAAATCTGCATACTAATATAAATGAATCGAGTTATTTGTATAGTATATATGTGAAAGAATGTATAGTGTAATCTCAGTTATATGGATGCAAAGCTAGTTGTATAAAGGGGATGTCAGTTACAGTTGGAATCGTTTAAATATATGCAAAATCAACGTATTTGGAAGATTGATTAATTAATCTATCATTCGTTATATATTTATTACATTGTATATATTATGTATTGTTTCCATAGCTTTTTCTTGCTATGTTGTCTATTTCTTGAATGTTATTGTAATCCTCTTTTGATAATTTATTATCAGTTTTAAACCAGACTTTTTTAAATTCTGATTCGTCTAGCATATTACCATTATACTGTCTGTCAATAAACCACATGTGTTCTTTAACTCTTTTGTGCCTTTCACGATCATTCTCCATCCTGTGTAATATCACTTGAGATGATAAATTGCTAGTGGATTTATCGACGTTTGATTTATCGATGAATGATTTTTCTGTAATTTTTGTTAATTCATTTATATCTTCAAATTTTTGAAAAAATATTTTTTGTAATTTCAATCTCGATAATAATAATGCTAATGTATTTTGAAAAGATTCTTTATAATCAAGTGAATCAATTGAAATTGTCTCTAAATCAGGTATATCAAACCAAATTGAATCAATTTCATATGGTTCATCAATTACTATATCTTCGTTAAATTGTTCCATTGATTTTTCGTCAATTATTTTGAAAATATTATTTATTGATTTGAATAATTCAATACATTTTGTTAAATTTGTAATTGATTTCCATTCGTATTTTGGTAATGCTAATAGAAATAATCTATCAATATATTTTAATAAATTATCAAATAGAACTTTTCTAGGAAGTACATTATTTGTGGAAGATGTAGTCAATTGATTTAATGCAATTAATATTCTTTGATAATAGATTACTATATTTAATCTATCTAAAGAATCCATTTTCACTGCGGTGGTAATCAAACAATGATGGAAATCTTCGTAATGCTGTTCATATTTTGTTAAATAAAATTGTACTGGATCAGCTAATGCTGAGTTATTACTATTATTTAAATTATTTGTTTTTGAAATATCATTTACCAAAATATTTGAGTTTCTTGGAGATATATCTCTTGATATATTCAATGTTTTCTGTAAAGTTTTCAAAACTTGAATAAATTGCAATCTTGCCTCAAACGAATCCATCTGAGCTGTTTCCCTTGTGTTTCTTCTGAAGTTTTAATATTACAAACTAATTGGTTTGCTTGAATTAATGCTCCAAATTATAAGAATAGAAAGTCTGGTTATTGTATCTCCTCAGTCTTTTAACACTTCTTAATTTGTTTAAACTAGACATTCACATATTTTCATTACTTTCTTCTCTTTGGTAATTGAAAAATTTATGAAGCGATGAGTATTTAAAAGTGCAGTAATAAAGATACAAAAGAGACTGAGTAAAGTGGTGGTATTATTGAAGGAGAGAAAGAATAAACCTTGTAAATACATACAAAGAAATTGGAGATAGTAAGTAAGTACTTAATTAATTAGTTATTATAATACAATTTTTAAAATTATGTAAATGGTTTCTATTTAAATGATTTAATATTTTGGGAATATGTTTGCGCTAAAGTGTGGTGAACTATTTAATAACAACGCAGTATCATTAGTAGCGCTACTTAAATGTGGTAATTCGATATTATTAACATTACTAGTATATTTGTTATTATTTATTGTCGTTGAGTTATTATTTAAATTCAAAATCGAATAATTATCTTTCATATTATTTGTATTATGATTAATATCACTACTATTTGGATTTGATAGCAATCTTGTTGGATGTGATGATACAAATGGTCTTGAAGGAACGATTACGTCTAATCTTGGTAAAGAAACATTATTATTATTCATTGTACTAATATTAGTACTTTGCATTGACAAATCATTAAAATTTGCAAATGGTGGACTTGTAGTTAATTCTCTCAATGCATCTAGTGCTTCTAAATCTCTCATAGACATGTTATTACTGTTATTGGGTAAATTATTTGTATTGTTGTTGTTGTCATTGCCATTATAAGTTAGAATTGATGTATTGGGTACCGATGATAAATTACCTTTTATTATATGAATATTATTGATATTTAAGTTGTTATTATTATTAGAATTATTAGTATTAGTATGTTGTAATTGGGGTTGTAGTTGTTGATGATTTTGTACATGATTCAAAGTATTTTTGGGGATATTTGTATCTAACTTTTTATTCTTGTGCTTATTGCTACTATGATTATTTACGATTATATTCGAATCATTAAACGATAATTTAGGTCTTCTCCCACTACCAGGTTTTCTACCTTCACTTAATGTTTTACCTTTGCCCGGTTTCCTACCACTTCCTGGCTTTCTACCTTGAGCCAGAGTCTTTGCCATATTAACATATATCTAAAAGTTCTCAATTGAGTATCAAAGTAGTGATATGTATCCTCTCATTCAATTACAAACTGTGTCTCGAGCTGTGCCTCTCTCGAATTCGTAATCCAGATTCGCTGACAATAATTACTTCAACGTCAATCGCCCTTCCTCCACAAAGCATTCCTGGCTCTTCCTCTCATCGTACCAATTCCCACCACAAAGCCTCTCTTCTTTTATCCCAATCCCTCCTGACCATTGCATTCCATTCATTAAGTTGTCATTGTCATTGTTATTGTCATTCTCATTGTTATTGTTCTTGCCCTTGTTGCCCAAACTGTCACCTCTCATCTCTTCCCTCCCACTTTCTCTTACCGACACAACGAAAAAAATTTTCAACCTGTCTGGTCACCGTGTCAGGGTAATTCTGTCGACATGAAAAAATATCAAGCCTCGAAATTGGCAATTTATATAAAACACAAAGTGTTCTTAAGAGAGTAATTGCACATAAATTGTGATTTATACTGTTGTAATTATAATCAATTGCTCTGCTTTAATTATTATAACCATCAGATAATATTGGTGTTTGTGGGTGTGTGTGTTTTCTAATAAACAAATGGATTTTTTAATTAATTCCAGAAGGGCAAATAAGAAGAATGAATTACCCATTTCTTTAGATGATTCAAAATTGTATCCAAAAAAATCAAAGAATAAAAAATATTTAGGCTTTATTTCAAATAATTTTATTGAAAAAGTTAATATTCTTTTTGCTTTATTTATTCTAGTATTGTCTTTCTTATTAATTGTTAAAATTTTTTATATTAATTTATTATTTTTAATTGATAAAAAAATTAACAAAAATAATAATGAATCATTATCAATTTTTTCAGATATTGAAAATAACTCAATTGAAAATTTAAATTATGAAACTGAAATTTTAACTGATAAAGAGTACTATAATTATGATTTTGAAAATTTTGATATTGATTTAATTTCAAAATTTGATAAAGGTGAAACTTCATTCTTAATTGATCAATACGGTAAAGAAAAATTACAATCAAATGATGAAATTTTAAAATATGAAAAACAATTAAATGAATTAATTGATTCAACTGTTGATAATTATGATTTAAGTAAATTTTCTGGTTCAACAAATGGTGTAGAAAATAGAGATCATATTTTATTATGTGTACCATTAAGAGATGCTGAAAATGTTTTACCATTAATGTTTAAAAATTTAATGAATTTAACATATCCTCATGAATTAATTGATTTAGCATTTTTAGTTAGTGATTGTTCAGAAAATGATAATACATTAAATGCATTAATGAATTATTCTCGCTTTTTACAAAATGGTACTTTATTAGATTTATTTAATGAAATTGAATCAGAAGAAAATGAAATTTCAAAAAATGATGAAAAATTATATTTAAAATATATGAATAAAGATTATTTGAAAACTGTTAAAGATTCATTTTCTCCACCATTTCATAATACTTATATTAAACCATTCCGTTCTGTTCAAATTTTCCAAAAAGATTTTGGTCAAAATATTGGTCAAGGTTTTAGCGATAGACACGCTGTTAAAATTCAAGGTATAAGAAGAAAATTAATGGGTAGAGCAAGAAATTGGTTAATGGCAAATGCATTAAAACCATATCATTCTTGGGTTTATTGGAGAGATGCTGATGTTGAATTATGTCCAGGTACAGTTATTGAAGATTTAATGTCAAAAGGTTATGATGTCATTGTACCAAATGTTTGGAGACCATTACCAGAATTTTTAAATTCTGAACAACCATACGATTTAAATTCATGGATTGAATCAGAGGAAGCATTAAGATTAGCAAAAAAATTAAACGAAGATGATGTTATCGTTGAAGGTTACGCTGAATATCCAACTTGGAGAGTACATTTAGCTTATATTAGAGATAAAAATGGTGATAAAAATCAAGTAGTTGATATGGATGGTGTTGGTGGTGTTTCAATTTTAGCAAAAGCAAAATTATTTAGAAATGGTGTCCACTTCCCAGCTTTCACTTTTGAAAATCATGCAGAAACTGAAGCATTTGGTAAAATGGCCAAAAAAATGGGTTATAAAGTAGGCGGTTTACCACATTATACCATTTGGCATATTTATGAACCAAGTGATGATGACTTAATGGAAATTGCAGAAAAAGAAAGAAAAGCAAAAAGAAGTTGATATATAATATATTATCAATTACGATTTAAATAGTATTATTTATTCTTATACATTAATAGAAAAACTCTAATACAGCATATTATATTTTTATTCATATAATTCTATTTTCCGAAATATTTCTTTATAATTTATTAGAATTTTCTATAAAAATTTTGTACTTTTAAAATAGATTTAGATTTAAAGATTTCTTTATTATTTTTTACTATTATTATATTATCATAAACAAATATATATGCATATTTAAAAACATTAAGTTTACTAACTTAAGCTTCGATTGAACCTTCCATTTCAATGTCACTCACTTTCTTTTCTCTGTGAATGCTCCATAAATTTTCTATCATGTATGAGCCAGCAATACAGATACCTAAACCACCTAAACCAACACCTAAATAGGCAGCGGCTCTATAACCTTTTAATAGTTCATCACCACTAGAATTGACATGATGCTCAACAGTACCAGCTAAACCTAAACAGAAAGATTGAGAATAGTTAACGACAGTGTTAACTAATGAACCAGCCATACCTTGATCTTGAACTGGCAAGTAATCACTTAAAATAATTGAGGAAGCTGGAAATGATAAATCCATACCTAATGGCAAAACGATCATTAAACCAAACATATTACGGAAATACGTTTGATGAACTGGAGTGACGCTAAATATAATAGAACCAGCAGTAAAACCCATCATAGACATTGTTAAAATAATAGAAGCAGGAATTTTTTTAACTAAATAACCAACAATAATAGCAGTAGAACCACCAGAAACAATTAAAATGAAATATGAACCACCAGCCCAAACTGCACTATAATTTCTTAAGTTCAAAACAAATGAAAAATAATAGAACGACCAAATACCAAAGGCACCCCAACCGCAGAACATTGCTAATAAGATCATAATTAAGTGTCTGTTACCTGTAACAGCTTTTGGTAAAACAGGAACTTCAGCAATTTTAACTTCATAGTAAAAGAAAAAAATGACTAAAATAACTGAAATAATTAATAAAACGATAATATAGGCTTTCTCCCAACCATCAATTGGAGCTTGGTTAAAGACGAAATTTAAAATCAATAAACCGACAACACCAATTACGGAACCAATCCAATCCATTGATAACTTATGAATATTTACTGGAATATTATCTGGAATTGTGTAATAACTTAAACATAAATTGATTGCAGCAGCAATTGTGAATGCATAAAATGACCATGGCCAGTTTTTTTCATCTTTAATAACAATAATACCAGAAAACAAACCACCTAATGTGGCACCAACTGGAGCCATTGAACCAATTAAACTGATAATCATATTTTTTCTCAAAGTACCTGGTTTATAAATTGTACCAACTAAACCTAATAAATTTGGTAAAATAAACGCAATACCTAAACCTTGAAATGCTCTTGCAGTAATGAAAAAACCATCACTGTGTGAATAAGATGATAAACCACAAATTAAAGACCAGATAATTAAAATAACGTAACCGACTAATAAAATCTTTTTCAAACCATAAATATCACCAATTCTACCACTTACTAAAATAAATGAACCTGATACTAATGGGAATGAAGCCATTAACCATGATTGTTTTGCACTTGATGAGTTAAAATCTTTTGTTAAAGTATTCATAATTGATAAACATTGAGTAGTACCAGTTTGATTTAACAATTGACTCAGCATACTTGAAAAAATGAATAACATTTCATGCGTTTTTGACCTAAAATAATCAGGATTTTGATAAGGAGTATTATTTTCAGCAACTTCTGATACTTCAGTATCAGTTGTTGAATATTCTTCAGTTTTAGTTGAAATTACTGCTGCATTATCACCTTTAATTTTATCTTCAATGTCATTAGTATTGATTGATTTAATCGACTCAATGTCAATTTGTTTTTCTATCTCCATTTTCTTTAATAAGATATATCTATATGTGATTGATAATATTATCTAGTCTTCTTATTTTATATTTTCTCTGTTGTTTGATTCTATTATTTAATATTATGTAATAATGGCAAGAAATAAAATTAAAATGAAAATTAGTTATTAGTTAAAGAAAACATAAGTTAATATAACCCAACTTTTATTATCCCTTATATAATAAATGTTTTATTAATTTCGAATTAATTAATATATTGATAAACTCGAATAGTGTTTTTAATATCAACAAAAGAGTTCATCTTTGTAAAGGTAATTAAGATTTTATGATACACCCAATAACTTTAGGAACCGTTGGCGTTCATGTTCAATGTTACTAGTAACATTCAATGAAGAATGAACTAATATAACCTTTGGATATCTATTTTAGTTCAAATTGAAAAGCTTTTATTTTCTATTAATTGAGATGAGAAATGCTATTTCTCGATGAACCGGCTTGTAAAAAAAAAAAGAAGGTTTTAAAAATATCATACTATGTTGCGACCTCCTGGTACAATTTACCGAGAAATTCAAGTAGAAGGTGTCTAAAACGCGGCTTGTAATGAGATACAGATATGTTTATACCACCACTAATTGCTGTTTGCCTAAGTTTGCAAGAATAGAAGGAAGGTTATTTTGAAAGGGTTTTACAGAAGAATAGTTAACTTGATCGACGCGATTGAGAGCCATAGATTCCTAACTTCGATAGGGAAACACCATTAACGAGAATGTAAAAGTAAATCTCGTTTAAGGTTTAACTTTTCAGTACGATTTAAGGATAATTGCAATGGAAACAAACAAAGAAATAGACACTTAGTTTTTGTTTACGTGTGGTGTATTTACGCGTATTTTTTAAAATATCAGCCTTGTTTGATGATTGTACGAATCCATTGTTCCTGTGACTTTTCAATAAAATGAGTAGGGGGAATAAACACGAAACTAGAAAAAATTGGTATTATATTTAAAAATGTAAATAAAATTTAAATATTTTTTGTTATATTTCACGCGTTTGTTTACATTTTCAGTTTTTCTACAATGCAATGAAAAAAAGGACGTGCCGAACGGCAGATAAAATTCTCTGAACGCACATTCTTTTCTTCAATCAATCAAGCTTCTTAATAGTTTATTGTGTGTGTCTTTGCTAAGCAGCATTTGTGCCTAATTAAGAACGGTTCGTAAGTAATTACACAGTTTACACTAAAATATTAAAGATTAACCCCCAGTTCAGTTATACTTAAAACACGTAAATACAGGAAATGTGTATGTGTAAGTATAGGCAGGCATATTTTAATGTCACAGAAGTTATCGTTTGTTGTGCATAATAAAATAATTATAATAATTCACTCTATCGTTGTAATGCTGTCATGTGACACAGAGTGTCATGAAATATAGAAGATAAGACCATTTGGTCTTATCTTCTTTCTATGAGTAGTAACTGAAATGGTGGAAAGAGTGCCCCCAATGTAAATAATTAATGAAATGCAACACTAATACCAAAAAAAACAAGAGTAAAGTAAATATATGATTTGTTTTAAAAATAAAATTTTCAAAATCATTTTGTTTGTTAAATGTTCTAAGATGTAAATGACACAATTTCTTATATTAAAAACTAAATAATAAAAAATTATGCTTTTATTCAAAATACACACTAATTAGTGAATATTCTCTGTTAAATCAGAACTTCCAACTACAAATCCTGCTCTTATTATTATTAGAATAACATACACAAACACAGACACAGACAACCACGTGATCGCAAACAGACAAAGCAGCACCAGTTACCCGCCGCTGCCCAAATAGACCGTGCAATGTGATGCATCACGCTTCAACACTCGTAAACCCTAGCACACATGCCCTAAACCAAACATACCCCCACTCACATTAACTCGCGGAAACAGCGGACAAACCAACGAAAGCCACCAAGGGGGGAGAGAGCCAGGGAGCCAACGGTGTGGAGAGGGGAAGGGAAGGGAAGGATTGGACCGGTTCATTCATTCTGAGCATCATCCAACCAATCTGAATATATATTTATTTGGCAACTAAGTATTCTTGAAATTAGTAAGTAACCTTTATTTTGGAATCTCTCTCCTCTACACTTATCACAGCATTCCAGTACATTTTACTGCTGGATTGGTGGATTGTTGAGTTGCTTGAAGTCATTTTCAGATACACTTACACTTACTTTCACTTGCTTGCTCACCCACACACACACATATATATATATATAGGCAAAGAATAAAAGGAAGTCTTCTCTGAAATAATTCATTTTTGTAAAATTATAAAAGTAGTGTTTTGCTTGCCCTCAGCTGCAATAAAAGAAAAATAACTTACATAGAAATATCAGATAACAAAAATAAATATAAAAACATACAAATTTACAAATTTACAAATATACTAATTTTTTCCCCTTATAATTGATCATGTTGTCGAAATTTTATAATAGATCAATTTTTAATAAACCAAATTTGTTATCAAAAAAATATATTTCAAATACAGCAATTAAAGATGCAAGTGGTATTGGCCCAAAAAATTCGACTGTTGGTGGGACTTCATCATTTGAAACAGTAAAAATTATTGATGAAAATAATAATAATAATAGAAAAAATATTGTCGTTTTAGGTTCCGGTTGGGGTGCTATTTCATTCTTAAAAAGTATTGATACAAAAAAATATAATGTTTCACTAATATCACCAAGAAATTATTTCTTATTTACACCATTATTACCATCAACACCTGTTGGTACAGTGGATGAAAAATCAATTATTGAACCCGTTGTAAATTTTGCATTAAAGAAAAAAGGTTCTGTTACTTATTATGAAGCTGAAGCAACATCAATTAATCCATCAAGAAATACCGTTACTGTTGAATCATTATCTTCTGTTTCACAATTAATGCAAAAAAATGAAAAAAATTTAGGTATTAAAAGAAAAGAACCAATTGAAATTAAATATGATTATTTAATTACTGCTGTTGGTGCTGAACCAAATACATTTAATATTCCTGGTGTTGAAAAATACAGTAATTTCTTAAAGGAGATTCCACATTCATTAGAAATAAGAAAAAAATTTGCCTCAAATATCGAAAAGGCAAATCTTTTACCAAAAGGTGACCCTGAAAGAAAAAGATTATTATCAATTGTTGTCGTTGGTGGTGGTCCAACTGGTGTTGAAACTGCTGGTGAATTACAAGATTATGTTTCACAAGATTTGAAAAAATTCTTACCATCAATCGCTGAAGAAGTTCAAATTCATTTAGTTGAAGCATTACCTGTTGTTTTAAATATGTTTGAAAAAAAATTATCTTCTTACGCTCAATCTGTATTAGAAAAAACTTCAATTAAGTTACACTTAAAAACTGCTGTCGCAAATGTTGAAGCTGATCATTTAATTGCAAAAACAAAAAATGTTGATGGTTCAATTGAAGAAAAAAAGATTCCTTATGGTACTTTAATTTGGGCAACTGGTAATAAAGCAAGACCTGTTATTACTGATTTATTTAAAAAAATTCCTGAACAGAATACCTCAACAAGAGCATTGAATGTGAATAATTTCTTACAAGTTAAAGGTTCAAATAATATTTTCGCAATTGGTGATAATGCATTCGTTGGTTTACCACCAACTGCACAAGTTGCTCATCAACAAGCTGAATATTTAACAAAAGCATTTGATAAAATGGATCAATTACAAGGTTTCCATGAAAAATTATCAAATAGAAAAGAAAAAATCGATTTATTATTTGAAGAAAATGGTTTTAAAAAATTTAATTATATTCATTATGGTGCTTTAGCATACTTAGGCGCTGAAAGAGCAATCGCAAATATTACATATGGTAAACGTTCATTCTACACTGGTGGTGGTTTAATTACTTTCTACGTTTGGAGAATGTTATATGTTTCAATGATTTTATCCACAAGATCAAGATTTAAAGTTATTTCAGATTGGTTGAAATTAGCTTTCTTTAAAAGAGATTTCTTTAAAGGTTTGTAAATATAACATATTATTGATATTATTTCAACATTAAATTCATATTTTTAAGAAAAAAATTATACATATTCCAGTAAAAGAAAAAATGTTTTTAAAACATAAACAAAAAGATTAATAGAACAAATAAAGTAAAAGAAGGTGAAAAAATTGGTAATTCTCAGTGCTTAATTCAATTTTTCTTTATTTGTTTTTTACATACATTCATATAAATATTTATATATACATACTTACATAAACTTTTTTATTTATTCTCGATAATATTATTTATTATTTATTATTTATTATTTACGGCGAATTTTTATATATATCTATTTTTTTACCCTATTTACTCTATTTATATATATACTTTAGAAATAGTGTTTTGCCTTTTTAATATTTTCTAATACCAACTCTTGTGGAGCATCCGAATTATTTAGCACAATAAAACAAACCATATTTGATGATAGTTCACTAACATAAATATTATCATTTAATACTAATGTTTTAAATCCACATTTTAATTTTGAACAACTTTGTTTAAAATTTTTCATTATATTTGAAATTTTTTCAAACCTTTTTGGATCCAATGTTAGTAATTGTGTGTTTGACTTCAATGCTATACTTGTATTACTACTAGTGTTATTATTTTCTTGAATGGCTGGATCATTACTTGAACATATAACTAAAAATGTTGATCTTTCAAAAAGTATTATTTCCACTGCATCCATTGATTTTTTTAATTTAAGTAAATTTGATTGATATAAATTCATATTTGGTATTAATGAACAAACAATTTGTGACCATGCTTTATATAAACTTTCATCCCAAATTGATGTTGGGAAACCGATTAAATGCGGAAAACCATATTCAGATGATGCTTGTTGTAATTTTTTCATCATAATTTCAAATAATTGATATCTTTTATCTAATTGAACTAAATCCATTTTATGTAATAAAACGAAAATTTTTGCATCTGGTGAATATTTTTTCAATTGTTTTAATGCTCTTGTAAAAATATCAATATCTTTAATAACTTCTTGTGATTCAACATCAAAAACATGAATTAAAACTTGAACCATTTGAAAAATATGATCTTTTTGTTTTGTAAAATAATTTTCCATAAACACATCTTGACCACCACAATCCCAAAGATTTAGTGTCATATTACCTAAAAACCTTAAATGTGAATGTTCAACATCAATTGTAGCACCCAATCTTCTTGTATCGAATGCGGAATAATTACTGAAAATAATTGACCTCATTGATGATTTTCCAGAGCCTGATCTACCCATAAGCAGCAGTTTTTTCCTATTGTTATTTGATGATGACATGATTAAATTCGTGTTTTTTTTAGATATCGCAATTAAAGAATATAATTAATAATTCCAATTCAATTCAATTCAATCCAATGTAATTTGATTTGTGTGTACTTGTTTAGTTATACTGTAATAAAATACTATATAATATAGGTATGGCAAAGATTGTAACAGTGGATGACAAGCAATGAAAGGTAATCTTTTACAAACATATTAATAATTAAGATAAATATTTTTTGAGTATTATTTATTACTTAGAAATCCCTATATTTCTGTATTCCAATATTTTTTTTCAAATTTTTCAACCTATTTTTTTTCAAAGGGTAATTTAGCCAAAATTTTGAAAAATTGAGAATTGAATGAAATTGAATGAAATTGAATGAAGTATTTATTTATTACATACAATAAATGTGGAAATAAAGCTGCAATGAATATATTTAATTTAATTTAATTTAATTTAATTTAATTAAAATGTTGCATGTATCGAAACAATTCAATGGAAATTCTCTCTTTTGGATGTGTTTTCAAAAGCAATGTAAGTTACAAGAATGTAGATTGTTCTTTAATGACACGATGTTTTGATAACGTGGGTTCAATTATTCAGGACCCTTATAAATTAGTAAGTAGCGTACATCATTTTAGCTATTGAAGTACTTGATTAATTAATCAAGTACCTCAATATAATAATAAATACATCAACATAATATAACATAGTATAACATAATATAATATATAAAGCGAGATTAGACTGCTGAACACAATAGAAGTATCACGTGTATATACATTACCCGCACATGTATTTGTAGTGTCTCTTTAACTTTCTTTAATAACCATTAAACAGTCTATCTTACAACCATCCACGTGGGAAAGGAGAAAAGAGAAATTCTAAGATGAAAACATCTATCACCAACCAATTTAGTTTAATTGAGTAAGCAAAATCGTAGTAATCATTGGGATCAACTGCATCTCCATTGTGAAGGAATGCCATCTAATATTTTTTTCTTATCTATTAAGACAGAATCAGTCATTGAGCTCTTTTTTCCGTAAGTGTATATCCAGTGTATATCCATCCATTACTGGGAAAACCATGAGAGTGGCAGACAGCCAGAGAGGGAGAGTAGTGCTATCGAGTGTAAGGGCCACCCCTCACGTCAGCTCCGTTCCGACTGCCAGACAGAGGTAGAGAAGTACAGAGAGATCTGGTTTGCGTTACCGTTTTTTTGCTACCGGAGTTACAACTGGACACTGTTGCGTACTGCGGGCGGCCTACCGTGAGAGGGGCATCACCTACGAACAAGCGCGTACGTACCCTTTCGCCAACACATCCGTGTAGCGGTTGAAAAACGTGCCAGGTCAATTTTATTTTTCTGTGATGCCCATCAAATTTCTACGGAAATTTTTGTTTGGCGACAGAAAAGAATAGAATAGAACAAAATAAGAAAGGGATGTCAGTTAGTAGAGGAGAATAAGTATGTCTACTGTGAACAGTTCTCCCGTCTCCTCATCCTTTCCCACTAAATAAATACTTTCCCGCTTACCACATCCCCATGTGTTTGCCAATTCTAATAATTGCTTTATATCAATCATAAATGGATATTTCAACTATTACAATAACAATTGTAATTAATTTATGTTACAATTGCAAGTTCAATTGTAATTTAAATTTTAAGCACGTTTATATTCGTAATGAATAATTTGCAAACTGTTAAACTAAAATGAACAATACACACACACACACATACATATATATATATATATATATATATATATAAACGTATATCAACTTGCAAATTATTTCTTATTCCTTTTTTAATTTATATCTCTTCTCTTACTTTATATATTTAAATTCATTAATTTTCTTGTTTAATAAAATAATCAAACATAAACTTTCATTTGCATTCTGATAAACTCAGACATATATTTATACACACACACATATACACACATACATACATATTAATCACCCTAATAATTTTATAATGAGTGAAATAATACATAATGATACAACAAAAAATGCTATTGATGAATTTAATGCAAACAAAAATATAACTGCTGGTGGTAATACTGCTTTCCATAATTTCGTTAATGATTTTGCTCATATCGATGATCCATTAGAAAGAAGAAAATTAGCATTACAAAAAATTGATGATGCAAAATTTGGTTGGTATCATATTAAAGCAATTTTAGTCGCGGGTGTCGGTTTTTTAACTGACGCTTATGATATTTTTGCAATTAATCTTGGTGTTACAATGTTATCATTCGTTTATTGGCATGGTAGTATGCCAGCAGCAACTCAAACCCTATTAAAAGTTTCAACTTCTGTTGGTACTGTTATTGGTCAAGTTGGTTTTGGTACTTTAGCTGACATGGTTGGTAGAAAAAAAATTTATGGTTTAGAATTAATTATCGTTATCGTTGCCACAATTTTACAATGTACTTCTGGTAATTCTCCAGCAGTTAATTTCGTAGCAATTTTAACTACTTATAGAATTGTCATGGGTATTGGTATTGGTGGTGATTATCCATTATCATCAATTATTTCTGCTGAATTCGCTACAACAAAATGGAGAGGTGCTATTATGGGTGCCGTTTTTGCAAATCAAGCTTGGGGTCAAATTGCTGGTGGTATTTTATCATTAATTTTAATCGCTGCTTATAAAGATCAATTAATTACTGCTAATAGTGGTGCCGAATGTGGTGAAGCTTGTATCAAAGCTTGTGATCAAATGTGGAGAATTTTAATTGGTTTTGGTGCTCTTCCAGGTTTAGTCGCTTTATATTTTAGATTAACAATTCCTGAATCACCACGTTATTCATTAGATGTTGATTTACAAAAAGAAATTATTAATTATCATAATTTAGATATTAATGAATCACATTCTGATTCTAAAGATGGTGATGATAAATTTAGTGCTGATATTAATGAATTAGAAAAACATTCCCAACATGATATTGAAAATCAAAATAATTTAATGACAACTCCACCAAAGGCTTCATTTAAAGATTTCTGCCATCATTTCAGTCAATGGAAACATTTTAAGATTTTATTAGGTACTGCTGGTTGTTGGTTTATGTTAGATGTCGCATTTTATGGTTTATCATTAAATAATGCTGTTATTGTTCAAGCTATTGGTTACGCTTCATCTAACAATGTTTATTGGAAATTATACAATTCCGCTGTAGGTAATTTAATCTTAATTTGTGCAGGTTCATTGCCAGGTTATTGGGCATCTGTTTTCACAATTGATATTGTCGGCAGAAAACCAATTCAAATTTTTGGTTTCTTTATTTTAACAGTTTTATTCTGTATTATTGGTTTTGCTTATAATAAATTAACTTCAAATGGTTTATTAGGTTTATACATTGTTTGTCAATTCTTCCAAAATTTTGGTCCAAATGTCACTACTTTTATTATTCCAGGTGAAATTTTCCCAACAAGATACAGATCAACTGCTCATGGTATTTCTGCCGCTTGCGGTAAAGTTGGTGCTATTATCGCTCAAACAGTTTTAGGTACTTTAATTAACCATAATTGTGCTAGAGACGGCAAGCCACAAGATTGTTGGTTACCACATGTCATGGAAATTTTTGCTTTGTTCATGTTATGTGGTCTTTTCTTATCATTCTTAATTCCAGAAACTAAGAGAATGACATTAGAAGAAATTGCTGAAAAATATCATGGTGAAGTTAACATTTCAACATTTTTACCAACTGCCGGTACTATTCATGAAAATGGTTCAACAACTGTTTCTGATGATTAAACTTCTTAAGTTTATTTGTTGATATTAAAAAAATAATAATTCAAGAATAAATAATAGATTATTTGTCAACGATGCATTTTTAATAGTGTTGTCGTGTCGACGTCATCGTGTAGATTTTTTCAACAATTGATTTCAACTGATTAAATCTAATAATTCCGAACAAGGTGTTTGAAAAGTTCAATTGTAAGCATGAGCTCTTTTTACTCGATTCATATTTTTAATTGACCTAATAAATAAGTCAATTGATTATTAACGTTTACGTATATACGTGGTTGAACTTTTCGAAAAATTAGGAACTTGATCCACCCTTCAATAAAGTCATTATACATAATATTATAGTAAGTTACGAGATGTTAAATAAAAATGATGAGCTTTTTTCTTTAACCATCAAAATTTTATACAAAAAGTAATATACCCAAAGTACTTATTATATAACGATATATACATATAATGAATGAAACTTAATGAAAAAAAACACAACAAATAAACATTATAAAGATTATAAAGTCTATCAAAGTAATTCAGAAGATTTATGTCAATCAGATTTGGGTACATTTACCTCAATATAAATAAAAGCATAATTTCTTAATAGAAATACTATTTGAATTGTAATGTTTTTTAATCACTTATACTTCTTATCAGAACACTTGATCTCTCAGTGGTATAGATATCGACACGTGCATTCATCTTATCTTGAGATCTCAATCTCTTCAATAAATGTTGATGTTCCTTTCACTTTTGAGATATGACTATCGTACATAGTTACAACACGCCAAAAATCTCCCAAAACAAATTTTTGGTGAAAAACGAAAAATGAAAACAAACATGAGATCTTTAGGATGGGGATTTTGTAAATAAAAAATGTTTATTAATAATCCTTGATATTTTTGAATTGATATACATTAGGAGGTATTGGCATTAGAATCAAATACATATAAGTGATATTATTATTATTATATATAATAACGCTGCAATGAGAGAGGTTATTAGTATTAATGTTGGCCAAGCCGGTTGTCAAATTGGTAATGCTTGTTGGGAATTATATTCTTTAGAGCATGGTATTAGACCAGATGGTTATTTACAAGAAGGTTTAACAAAACCAAAAGGTG
>JAJMAX010000059.1:0-67964 GCA_030565105.1 Vanderwaltozyma verrucispora
GCACTTTCTTCTTAAATCAATTAAACCTAAATGTTAATTAAAATAACTTTTATAACTGATATTATATCACCTTTTGTGAATTAAGTATAGTCAATATTTATACTTTTTTGAAGTAAATCTTTTAAAATTGCATAAATTTAATTAAAAAATACCATTATCTATG
This sequence comes from Vanderwaltozyma verrucispora, assembly GCA_030565105.1. Lineage (NCBI taxonomy): Eukaryota > Fungi > Ascomycota > Saccharomycetes > Saccharomycetales > Saccharomycetaceae > Vanderwaltozyma > Vanderwaltozyma verrucispora. The sequence goes on from JAJMAX010000059.1 coordinate 164, forward strand.
TAGTAATTATTTGTGTCACAAATATTCGGCCTCTTGAAACTTGCAACTTTTAAAGGTTAAAGTGAGTGAAGCCAATAGATAATAAGAAAGAGTTCGAACAGTCTTTTAAATTATATACTATTTATAATATATATACTAAATATTTGATTTTTAGTCTTCTACTTTAGAACAAATTACAAATTTATTCAACTGATAATGAATTCTCATGCGTCAGAAAGCACAAATGTATTTGATTATTTCTCAAAATATTTGTACACATATGTTGATATAGATGATAATACTTCAATATTAATATTAAAATTTGATGATGATTATCAATTAGATGGTGATTTAAAATTTAAAAACATTACTTCTGGGATTTTTTCTAAATTTTTAAATACAACAAGAACAGGATCAGCTCATAAACATGCTGGGATCTCATTTAAATCTTTTATTTCAGGTATGCTGGTGTCATTAATTTATTTTTTAATACAATTTGTTTTATTTATATTTTTAAGACTAAAATTAAAAGAACTATATCAGGCTAATTACCAAAAAGTTGAAGCTAATCAGCGTACTAATGATAAAACCAAAAAATATCAGATACTGACAAAGCTCTTTGGATGGATAAAGGTAGTATATAAATCTGATATTGAAAAATACCAAAATACAAGTGGAATTGATGCATACCTGTTTTTAAGATTTTTACGAGTTTTAATGTATTTTTTTTTAACATTATCTATTTCTATTATTCCTATTTTAATACCAATCCATTATTTTTCTGGTTATAAAATGAAAGAAATTCAAGATCTTAAAATTGATGGGTTTACTACTTCATCTCAATCATTGGATATTATAAATATGTCAAATATATCTGCACAACACTCAGATAAATTAATTTTTCATATGATTCTAACTATTTTTGTAATCATTTGGTTTCATATTATTTTGATGTCAGAATTGAAATTTGTTCATACGTTAACTTCAAATAATATAGTTATGAATACCAAACAACCAGTATTATTTGTAGATAATATACCAAAAAATATTAGACAAAATAAAATTAAAGTTGAAAAATATTTTAATCGTATATCTCGAGGTTCTGTCAAGGGCGTCAAATTTCTCCCAAAAGACCTTCATAAGATTAAAAGCAAATACTATTCTATAAGAAAGATAGAAAAAAAGATGGAAGAAACAATATTAAAAATTATATTACATAAATTTTATTCCAATACTAGCTTTCTAAGTAGTTCTTTTGAAGATTCATTAAAATATTTTTCCATTATTAAGGAAGATAGTAAATCAATAAAATATAAATGGAATAAGGCAATTTTTAGTATCAAAACTTATTTTAGCTTATCAAAAATAAAAACTTTTGTCGTTTGGGAGGCATTTTATATGTATAAGAAAATTTACTTGCCAGTTGTTAAATTTAAATATATTCCATTTATTGATAATTGTTATATTGAATTAGAGAACAACATTAATAAACATAAACTATTGACAAAGAGTTGGGAGGAAACTTGCTCAGAAGTTAGAAAGTATAGTAATATTAAATATCCAATTGTAAACCAGGATATAGAATCAGTAGTTAGTTTCAACAAAGCATTTGTTTCATTTGATTCTAATATAACAACACACATACTGGGAGAATTATTGTCTTCATTTAATATAAATTTGTGGAATGATGTGGTTATTAGCCCTCAGCCATATGGCATAATTTGGTCAAATTTAATTGTATCGAACCCTCTTTTAAAGTTTATTCGATCAATATTTGCAAGTTTAATATCAACATTTATAATTCTAGGCTGGGTTTTACCTGTAGCTCTAATTGGTTTAGTGTCTCAAATTCCTTATTTGACAACTTTACTACCAATTATATCCAGAATAAATATTAAATCAGGAATCTTAAAGGATGTATCAAGTACAATAATACCTGTTGTAACGTTAGTATTTATAACAGAATGGGTGCCTTTTATTTTCAGATGGATTAGTTACCTTCGCTGTTGTCGAACTCAAGCTGAAGTTGAATTAAATGTGCAACTCTGGTTCTTTACATTTCTATTTGTCCACGTATTTTTGGTTGTCACAGTCTCATCGGGTATATCCTTTGTCCTCGAAAAGATTATCAATAGTCCTGTAAGCATCACAACAATTCTTGCTCATGAACTGCCTAAGAGTTCAAATTTTTTCTGTTCTTTTATACTTATTAGAGGATTAGTTTATTCTGGAGGAAATTTATTACAATTAAAAGAATTAGTTATTGAATTATTTTATTATAGACAGATTTTGTACACCCCTCAAAAGAAAGCTAAAAGGTTAATAAACTCACTACTGTTTCAATGGGGCTCAATATATCCAATATTTTCTGTTTTGAGTTGTATCGGAATTATATACAGTGTAATTTCACCAATTATTCTACCATTTTGCTGTTTTTCATTTTTTTTAGTATATTTCTCTTTGAAATATCTCTTAGAATTTCAGTATAGTGGAAGGAACAATGCTGAAACATTTGGTAGATTATATACCCAGGCTCTAGTTCAGTTATACACCGGAATATACTGCTTGGAATTCTGCATGATAGGTTTGTTTTCATTATACAATAGCTTCAGGTTATCTGCTTTTATGATAATAATATTTATTTTAACGGTTGTTTCACATTGTCAGATATCATCAAGGTATATAATGAGGGCACATCATCCATTGTTAGATTTTGTTGAATCAAAAATCGACAGAACAAACGCCATAGATCATGAAGTTAACAATTCAGAAGTAGAGTTTTTTGTTCCCTTTCTTGATTCAAAGAAAGGACTGTTTATATCAATACCACATGATAAGATGGGAATAGCAGAGGAGGAAATAGAGTATTTAAAAAAAAGGTTTGATATTAACTGTGAATTTAACGAGTATCTAATTTGTGAAACAGGAGCCATCAAACTAAATAAATAGAAAATAACAGTTATTATTTTTACTTAAGTTATTGATAATCAGTCCTCAAGGTCAGATGATTTACTACTTTCTAAATCAACTTTCTCTTCTCTTGTATTTTTACTTCTTGGCCAAATACTAGGTAGCCTTATACATTGAAATCTAGGTTCAACACATCTTTCAACAAACCATTTTTTGATATGGTACTCTATTATACTTGCAATTTTAGGAATATTTTCTAATTTTGATCTAGCACCAATTAGTGATTTAGTATCAAATTCCATTTTGTACTCTGGTGCGAATGAGAACATAAGGAAATAACCAGTCTCTGGATCATCTGGATCAACGGAGTGAGAAATGGTGTTATTCGTTGGTACCAAATCTTCTGCATTTGTAAGTGACACAGTCAAACATGCTTGAAATCTAACAATTGCAACCGTAAGATTTATTGGTAAAACTGCTGTTTCAGGTTTTGGGTAATTTAACAATAGTTTAGTTTCGATCCCTAAAGCTAATCTATCATTTAAATCAATATCAATCTTTGCTTCTAATTTTTTCTTGTTTGAGTTTGGAGAATATCTAATTCTACAATTTGAAAATATTGGGAAACCATCTCCAATATCAAGCTCTGTTACTTTAATATCAGCTAAATAATTTGGTAATTCATCTGATTTACTTTGCAAAAAATCATTTAGTGAATAAACAATATTATCTTTTTGCCATGCTTCTTCTCGAAATTGTTGTATAGTTTGCGCTATTAATACATTAAACCAATCTAATGACTCTGATGGATGGTTATCAACGTCATAATGTGCTTTTTCTAGAATAGCATTTAAATTTCTTGAGGAACTGCCAAAAATCTCACCTTCTTTTTCAGTTGAGAAATGATCTTTCCCACCTCTCTTTACAATTGATGAAAATAATGGATTCGAAATAAATGTACTATTCTGAGATATATAGTTATTAGATGAAGTTGAGTTAGAATCTATATTTGATTTCGAAGTTGTTGAGCTGGTGGTTGATGTATATTCACTAAATATAAAAAATTTCAAGAAAAAAATCAACACAACAATAACACTAATTTGGCCAATTACAAATCCTTCAATAAATGACCAAGATGAAAATGAACTGGAACCATTTAAATAACTCCTATCAGTATAACCATTATAATATTCTCCTTGATTAGTCAATACTTGCAATAATTTATAATACTTTTGAATTTCTTCATTATTGTTCGGTACTATCTTTGAGATCCCAGTTGTCTTTATTTTAGAATTATCAATAAACTCTTGTACCATTTCATTATCAGGAAACTTTTCCAAAATAATTTTTTGTAAATGTTGTGGTAAAATACTCTTCATGTACTCATCTAAAGAAACCAATGTATCGTTATCTACACCTACAGTATCATCAAAATACAATCCATGCTTGTCACAATCTAGAGAACTATTAGTTGATATATTATTATCCATTTATATCTATTTACTTGATAAATTTACTTTAAAAAAGACCCTCTAAATGCCAATTTCTCTCTCTTTTTCTGTAATTCAGCTAATTTTAAAATAACTCCAACCAATTACCAACTAACCATGCAATTGAGCATACAAGTACTATAGTTCCAAAACTTTTATATATAAATATCTCTTTGCTTAACAATTGTTATTAATATTTTAAAATATTAGTGAAACTTTCAAATAATTTTTCAAAAATTTCAATTTAATACCTTTTTTAAAATATTTCAATTTAATGAAATAAGATATCAATTATAAATGGAAGGAAGATAAATATGTCAATTGAATAGAGGAAAAGTAACTTATATTGACGAGAATACGATATTTCAATCATTTTTTAATTGTTCAGTTTCATTGTATGCTCAAAAAAATTTAACAAATGGATAAATCTACTGATAATTTAGATATTGAAACAAATGGTGAATTAGATAAATTGAAAAAAATATTATATGATCGTGAATCCAATGATGATAAATTGAACGCAGATGAACATCAAAATATATTTAGAATTCTATTTAATTCTGAGAAAGTTATTGATTCTAATGATTTTGGGAATATTTTAATTCAATTTATGGAAGTATCAGATACCAATCTATTATTCCAAAAAACGTTTTCAAATTATCATTTCTGGTATGTTTTAAATGATAAACTTTCTTCAATTGACAATATGCTATTAGCAAAAATATTATTAAAATTGTTAACTATTATAACTTCAAACTCATCTGATGATCTTGATTTGTGGACTACTATTTATAAATATATTGAGAATAGCCAGATTATCATTATTGTGGTAGAGAATTTACAATTAGAAGACTCAGATATATTATTTTTGCATGATATGATAAAATGCTTATCTTTACTACTTTATTTTGCAGTAAAATTGATGAAATTCCATCCAGAACTTGGTACAGTCATGGCAGTTACTTTTAATTTACATTTTATTGATTATAATCTACCAAAATCAATCTGTTCTCTATTATATATTGAAGAATTAAGATCGGTAATATGTAATGAGTTACTGAATCATGTTGAGCAGTTAACTGTATTGTTACAAACAATAAAAACAAATACATTTGATAACCCTTTTAAGACAAGATTATTAAGTGCTGTTTATAGCACAGCAGAAAATAGAACAGCTTCAAAAGAAGATTCTGAAAAGAATGAAGAGCGTCAATTTTTATCTGAATTAAATTACTTACAATTATACGATATAATTGTATTTTTAGAAAATAAAAATTTATCATTCAAGAAAACATTTAGTGAACAATTATTATTTGGTGATAATCCCTTTCCAATTATGAAAGCAATTTTGTCAGTATCTAATGAGTTAAATGAATTTATCAGTTTTTTAAAAGTTGATTCGATTAACAGACCAAATAGTGCTTGTTTCATTATAAGAAAAGAGTCCGTATTTTATGCATTAATGGATAAGTTATTGAAGATGTGGGTTGAATCAAAATCAAAATCTGAAAATGATTTAAATTCATTATTTGAATTAGTTAAGATTATTTTAAAAAATATGAATAAAACTTTACATGATTCTAATGAAACTGATCCAACAACCTATTTCCAAATTGGTATTGATGTAATAAATGGAGTAAATTATAAAGAAGCAAGAAAGTGGCAATTGAATGAAATAAAATATACACAAAATGAAAAATGGGATAAAAGTATGAAAGAATTTAATACATTATTATCAGAACAAGTTCATGATTATGTTCGTCATCATAGATTATTACATTTACAATCAGGTGATTGGTTTTATTTAAATAATCCATTTGATATAAAGATTAAAAGTCCAAAAATTATTTATATAATATTATCAGATAACCAAAAAAATATTTTTGTGAGAGAATTTGATTATAAGACCAACGATAAGCCATACCTAATTGAAAATAAGATAGTATCAAAATCAATTGATCCTAAAAATAGTTCAAACATACTTATACCAAAAACTGTAACAAAATCAATTTTATTAAATTCAATAAGTGAATTTGAAATTAAAGATATTGTAACAAATAATCATGGGAATGAAGATTTTTTAAATGATCAATTAATATTAAAAAATTATTCTTTAATGAATATTTATAACAAAAATTTTAGTAAAGAAGTTAATATTCTCGATAAGAATAAAAAATTATTATTAAAATTATATTTTAGTACAAAAGAAAATACATATATTTGGTTAGATGGATTAAAATTAATTTTATCAACAAAGAAAATGAAATATCAAGAAAAAATGATTGAAACATTATCTGATGATACAAAAAATCAAATAAGAGATTTGATTAAAGTACGTAAAAATGTTCAAATGGTTAATTTGAATATTGCAAATAATGAATATGATTCAATGGCTAATAAAATATCAAAAAATGATGATTTTTTTGTAGATATTAATAATACTTCAGAATCTGAAGAAAGTGATGAAGAATATTACAATATTGATACATTAAAATCTCTAACAGCAAATTTCTATCACGATTAAGATCATATTCAAAAGATAGCACATTTGTATATAAATATATACAAAATATGTCACTTTTATATACAAAATATTTAAATATTCATTCATTATTCATTATTCATTATGAGCCGTTAAAATCTAACGGGGGAATCTTCAAAATTGAAAAAAATAACCTGATTACCAATTATTTTAATACAAAATTGTACTTAAACAAAGAGGATTTATATACAATATAAATATACAAATACAACTACATATACAACAGATATAGTAGTGATATACTATTGTATTTTTGATATCCAACTAGAATTAAAACGAGAACGATGGCTGAACCACAAACTGCAAACAAGACAACTGAAGACAAACCAAAACCATGTTGTGTTTGTAAACCAGAAAAAGAAGAAAGAGACAACTGTTTATTATTTAATGGTCAAGAATCTGTTAAATGTACTGAATTTATTGAAAAATACAAAGCTTGTATGAAAGGTTATGGTTTTGAGACAAAATAAGAATAAGTTATCTTCATGACAAACTTAGTCTAATCTATCCACCTATTCTGTCCATTTACCAATTTCTTCATATTCAATATTTTATCTATCCCAAGAGTTTATTCTATTCTATTCTATTCTATGAAGTGCTAGCTATTATTAAATGAATATTGATTTTAAACTCACACAAACTTGTAAATAAACTCAATACATATATTCAAAGTATATATAGTTCAAGAATTCGTATACACTATGTATTTTAAAAAAGTAAATAATTTTATCTAAAGATGCTAACTGATTTTAAAGTATCAGCTCAATAATTCAATTGCTATCGTGCTATTAAATGCTCATAATGTCTTTTGCAACTAATATCTTTTATATCTTAGTTGGTCGGTTTGTTGGTTTAGTGCCTAATTGATCAAGATTTCATCAATTTAAGCTCATCGCTTACATGAAAATTTTTTTTCAAATCACAATAACAGATTTCTGTGGTTAAGATACCACTTGAATACTATATAAACCAACAAGTATTTGGTATCCAGACATATCATTCCATCATTCTGTGCATTTGTCAAATCCTAATATTATAGAAAAAACTAATATTGTTATAAGTTTCTAAATAATAGATATTAAACAATTTTTAAATTAATAAATTTAAAAATTTTAAAATTTATTCAAAAAATGACAAAATCTGAAGTACCAACTGAATTTAACGGTGAGATCGATTTAGGTATCATTGGTGGTACTGGTTTATACCATTTAGATTGTTTAAAACCAGTTGCTGTTATTCCACCTATTTCTACACCATGGGGTGAATCATCATCTCCAATTACAATTTCAAAATTTATTTCAACTGGTGAAAATGAAGTTACAAAAGATTTCTTCGTTGCATTTATTGCTAGACATGGTATCCATCATGAATATCCACCAACAAAAGTACCATTTAGAGGAAATATAGCTTCATTAAAATATTTAAAAGTAAAAGCTATTTTATCTTTTAGTGCAGTTGGTTCATTACAACATCATATTAAACCAAGAGATTTTGTATTACCACAACAAATTATTGATAGAACAAAAGGTATTAGACATTCATCTTATTTCAATGAAGAAGGTTTAGTTGGTCATGTTGGTTTTGGTAACCCATTTTCTGAAAAATTTGCAAAATTTATTTATCAATTTAAAGATACATTAGAAAATCATGAATCTGAAGAACCATGTATTTTACATTTTGATAAAGAAAAGACTGTTATTTGTATGGAAGGACCACAATTTTCAACAAGAGCTGAATCAAAAATGTATAGAGCATTTGGTGGTGATGTTATTAATATGAGTGTTATTCCAGAAGCTAAATTAGCAAGAGAATGTGAATTACCATATCAAATGATTTGTATGTCAACCGATTATGATGCTTGGAAAGATGAAGAAGAGCCAGTTACCGTCGAAACTGTTATTGGTAATTTATCAAATAATAGTCGTAATGCTAATAAATTAGTTTCAAATATTATTAAAGAAATGGCAAATGAATTACCTGAATTTATGAAAAACGGTGATGGTTTAACTGGTTCAATTAAAATGTCAATTACAACAAAACCAGAAGCTATGTCAAAAGATACTTTGGAAAAATTAAAATTCTTATTCCCAGATTATTGGTAAAAACACTAATAAAAAGAAACATCAAAAAAAGGATTAATTAATGTAATATATATATATATTAATTTAACAATAATAACAATAATATTATTATTACAAGCTCAACGACAGATGTTACCATTTAATATTAATAATTAAAATAATAATAATAAAAGAATATGTAAAATGAAAAATTAAATACATTTAGTATTATATGCAATTATATATCGTCTAATGTAATAATACATAATATAAATTAATTATATGATTACTATCGTTCTTATCGTTCTTGTCGTTACTATTTAATTAACTAAATCAATATTTTTTTCTTGGACTTGGTGAATCCATCAAATATGAGTATTTGTTACTTGGGATGTAACCATTCCGATTAATTGGTGTTGGTAAAGGAGCACTGACTGATGAAATATTTGTATTGTTAATTAAAATTTCTCTTCTCAAATTTCCAAATGCATTTGCTTTATTAAGCATTGTATTATTTTGTTGAAATTGATTAATTTCTTTTTCTTTTATTTTCATTGGAGTTTCCAATAATTTAAATAAAAATGGAGTTGATGTTAAATTTTTATCATTATTTGATGATGAAACTATATGTGGTTTATCCATTTTATTATTTTCGCCATTCTTGCTATTCATGCCGTTATTTACATTCTTATTCATGTTATTAAAATTATTTTGAGCATTATTTTCATTTTCAATATTAATATCTAAACCAAGCAATTGTCTTTGTTTAGCATTCAAGTTCAAATCATCTGTCTTAACTTTTGATGAAATTCTCCAAATTGAAATAACAATATTTGATAATATTAATATATATATTGAATTTTTAATTAAATTTAAATTTTTTTCAATAAAAATGGAAATATCATTCATTGTTAATATAACAAAATTCAAAATTGAATTTGAACTTGAAATAGAATCTCTTAACTTGATATTAGTTAAAGAATTTTTTAAATTTTCATTAATTTTTGTAAAATTTAAGAACACTCTTGAAAAATTTTCAAATAAATTGAAAACTAAAATGAATAAAACATTATTAACAATTTTTTTAAACTCGTATTCTCTATTAATTGTTCTACTTGATATTTTTGATAAAATTGGATTTTCATAATTACCTAATAATTCATTCTCTTTCTCATTTCCAAAAGAAGTGGTAGTAGTAGTAGTTGTTGTTGTTTCTATTATACTATCATTACCGTTGCTAGTATTGTTATTATTAATATTAATATTAATATTATTAGAATTCAAAAAATTATTTTCATGCGTATTTGAATTCCCAAAATCATTGATATTAAAGCTCGGATTTGAATTATTTGAATCATTTAAAATACTTTGTTTATTAATCATTAAATTTTCGTCAATTGTAATATTATTAAACATAGATTGTTGTTGTTGTTGTCCTTGTCGTTGTCCTTGTAATCTATTTATATCATTGTAATTTTTTTTAATGTTACGTGTTTCATTATAATTTAATTTCGTTGGATCAGTTAAAATTTTATTTTTATATAAATTTGGTGATTCTTTACTAATTTTTTCTGTTAAAGAGATAAATTTTTCATTTGAAATTGGACGTAATGGTGTACTAAATGCTTTATTTGCACTAGTACTAATAGTTCTACTGGGAGAATTAAAACTATTGTTATTATTATTCATTATAGATATTCTATAATTCTTTTACCGATTCTTTCTTTCCCCCCATCATTAAGTAAATGATTACAATAAATATTTCTCTGTAAGTCATTATTCAAAATATTCCCTTTTATAAATAAATAAAATAAGAAAATTTTTAAAAATTAACAAAAAAATTAATTCCAAATACACATCGTTAAAAATGACAATATAAATTAGCCGCTATCACGAAACACGACAAAACCTAATCGGGCTTTCTACAACCCACAAAGCAAGACCGTAAAACGCAAACAAACCTATAAAAAAGGTTAGGTTTATATTTAATACCCTAAATATCCCAAATAGGAAATTCCAATATTTTTTCAAAATTACTTAATTTGGATATTTTGTCCAAATTAAGTAATTATTTAATTTTGTGAAAAATTTGAAAAATTGAAAAAAAATTGAAAAATTGAAAAATTATACGAATTTGGGTATTTTTCGTAATATGCATCATGATATTGATGATGATGATGATGATGATTCATTCATCTTGTATGTGATATTTGTATGATTAATCATTGAATTATATTGAAAATAATTAACTAAAATTGTATTAAAATATATTAAGTATTTGTATTTCATATACGATTGAATCATCTATATTCATTAGTAACTATATATTTATAGTTAGAAACACATAAACATATTCATATACCAACCTATACCAACCTATACACACACACATACACATACATATATGTGCATTAATATTTATATATAAAAATTATATTATCAGTGAAAATTTTTATTTGTTAGAAAAAACAAATGGGACAGATTTCATCAATCTTTTGTTGCTCATCAAATAATAACTCAATTGCAAATACAACTACGGCTAATTCAAATTTAAACACTAATAACAATTATAATAAGAATAGTAAGAATAACAATAACAATAAAAATAAAGATATGCACTTTGCTACAAGTAATAATAATGAAAATTTATATCAAATATCAAAAATTAAAAAAAGATCAAATAATTCAACAAATAATGATAATATAGTGATTAAGAAAAAAAATGTTAAAGTTATTGGTGATTTAAACGATAATACGACCACTAATAATAATATAACAAATGAAAAAATAGAATTTATAAATGATGCTACTGATAGTACACATATTCCATTAGACAAAGATGAAAAAGGTCAAGTACTCATTTATAATAATAGTGAATCTGATGCAAGTTCAACTGATTCTTTTTCAGGTCGAAATTTAATTGATGAAAATGATACAAACAGTTCATTAGATATTAATAATAATGATGATGGTTACAACAACCTTAACAACAACAACAACAACAACAACAACAACAATAATAATTATAGTACGATCGTAACTTCAACATTAACTAATGAAGAAACTAATAATGAAGATGATTTTAATACAGCAACTGAATTGACAACAATTATAAGCAAATCTGACGGTGATGTTGTTGATGGTGACGAGGATGAAGATGAGATTGAACAAGATAGTTACACGAATAATAGTAATAAAATAGATGAAATTAACCAAAACTCTAATAACGACACCAGTGACGAAATTAATGGATTTGACAATAACAATATGAATAACAATTTAATAGATCTATCTCAATTACAGTTAGATCAAGAACATGCATCCGGTTTTCAGACGTTATTAGCACCAAAAGATAATAAAAAATTTAATAAGAAAAAATGTTTAATTTTAGATTTAGATGAAACATTAGTACATTCTTCATTTAAATATGTCGACTCTGCCGATTTTGTATTACCTGTTACAATTGATGACCAAACTCATTATGTTTATGTCATTAAAAGACCTGGTGTCGATGAATTTTTAGAAAAAGTTGGTAAATTATTTGAAGTTGTAGTATTTACTGCAAGTGTTTCAAGATATGGGAATCCTTTATTAGATATTTTAGATTCAAAAAAAAATGTTCATCATAGACTATTTAGAGAATCTTGTTATATTTATGAAGGTAATTACGTTAAAAACTTATCACAAATTGGTAGACCATTATCTGATATAATTATTTTAGATAATTCACCTGCTTCATACATTTTTCATCCACAACATGCAATTCCAATATCTTCGTGGTTTTCTGATATTCATGATAATGAATTATTAGATATAATACCGTTATTAGAAGATATTTCAAAAAATTATGTGCCTGATGTAGGTAAAATTTTAGACGTGACAATTTAATTTTTTGTCCATAAATATATTCACATAGTTTAAAATACTATGCATTCATTCACTACCGCCATTCAATTACTATTTCCATCCTTTCATTAATAATTAATAGATTGCTTTTCTTTCACAATACCAAAGGGAAAAAAAATGTATGAAGAAGAATGCTGACAATATTTATAAAATCCAATGATTTTTCAAATTGAAGTTTGATTACACAATTTATGAGAGAAGCTGGCTTTATCTCATTATGTAGAAAAGAGGATAACTCAGATAAAAAAATTTCTATGACTTTATTAGAGCCAAAATCTGTTTGTTGCTTCAAAGTTGCTTATAGAAAATTAACATTTCTCGTTTATTAAGTTTTTTCATTTCATCTGTATAATTTTTTTCTTCAATATATGATATCAATATATCTTTACAAAATATATACCTTAATCTAGAACTAATATACAATGTGCCTATAAAATAAATATAATCCCTAAAATAAATTTAATGAAATTTTCTAATCTTCAGCTTCTTCATCTGATTCAGCCTTTTTATTATTTCTCTTTTTATTTTTCTTATTATCTTCATATTCAAATACAGTACCAACAATTTGTTTCTTTCTTTCAGAAACAAATGCTAAATCCTTTCTAGTACGTTTTTCATTATTAAATCTTCTCTTAATCGAATTCAATTCAATATTCTTAATTTCTTGAGCCTTTTTAACAACAATTGGTACGTGTCTATGTCTACTAATTCTTCTGATTTCTGGCATATGCTTGAATCTTTCCTTTAATTTCTCATCGTATTCTAATTTATTCTTTTCACGAGTGGTTTTAACATTAGATCTATCCCATGCTTTACTTCTCCATAATCTAACATTACCATCATCAGAACCACTAACAATATATTTACTATCCATTGTATATTTAACTTGGGAAACATGTTGCATTCTTTTTGTATGATAAATTTCACGTGAATGACCTTGATCAGTCTTAAAGATTCTAATAGTTTTATCATATGAACCTGTAACAATTTCATCACCAGTTGGTGAGAAATCAATATCCATTACAGCACTTACATGATCTTTGAAAACGTTTAATGCACGAGACATATTTCTCATATCATAATAATATGCATTATGATCTTCATTTGCGATAACAAAATTAAATGCTTCCATTGGATTCCAACAAATAGCATTTGTTCTCATAGTTTGAACAATCTTTTGGGTTGGAGAATTTGTTCTAATATCATATAAAACAATAGAGTTATCACTACCAGTGCTTGCAAAAATATCTGTCTCATTTTGATTAAATTTAACACTAGTAATATTATCTGCACCCCAAGTTAAATTAGATAAAGCTTTTGATCTATTTGCATCCCATAATTGAATTTCAGCACCACCAGTAACGAATGTCGAATTACTTCTATGATGATCGATATCTTGGAATGAATGAGCACCGTAAAAAGTCTTAACTAAACCATCTTTACTGTTTAATTCTTCATCATTTTTAACATTTGAAAAATCTTCACTATTAACTGACCATAATTTAATTGTTTTATCATCACTACATGATAACATATAATGTTCATTTTTTTTAGTAGAAAAACTTTCAGGTGTTATACATAAACCAGTAATCAAACCATAGTGAGCTTTAAATGAACAAAATTCTTCTCTTGTTGACATATCCCAATATTTAATTACACCATCTGCTGAACCTGATGCTAATTTATTTAAATCATAATAGTTTTTAGCAATATTGTAAACACCATCTCTGTGACCATAACCTAGTTGGCCAACAAATGGTTTAGCAAACATTCTTTCCATTTTGGTAGCATTCAATGCTTTGGTATATTCACGAGCCCTTTCAAAAGGATGTAATTCTGGATTTAGATTACGAGGTAGTTGTGATTCTTGAGTACTCTTGACTGGAACAAAATCATCTGAACTTCTTTTGATGGTTTTAATTTTCATTGTTAAATAATTCAAGAACTTTCGGTTTAAAATTCTATCTTAATATTTCAGTTCAATAATGCAATTAAAAATGTAAAAACTGATGAACTAATTACAACAATATAACCTATTTTCTGCCAACTATTTCAATGTATATTTCAATGTATAATCCAATATATATTGCATTAACAATACTTCTTAACTGTATGTATATATTAATATCTTAATAACAGAATATCGATGAGATGAGCAAAATGAAAATTTTTTTAGTATCACGTGACGCACAGATGTAGCAAAATGTATACCGAATGCTATACAATTTATTAATATTATTATTGCTCTTTCTTCTATTAAAAATTACCAATATATATATATATATATCTTATTTTACAAATTATTTTTATCATTACTAATATTATTATTATTGTCATCTTTTTAATTTAATGCATTAACTATTATATCTAATTTTTTTTCATCAGTTTTTGGTAATCTTAAATTTTTTGCAATTGGTTTACCAATTCTTTCAATCATGTCATTTGCCCATAAGACATCCATATGAGAATATTCATCAATATACCATATTTTAAATAATGAATGAGCTTCATGATTAATAAAATGATTAATTAATCTTTCACCATCAACTAATCTATCTTGTCTTGGAACAAACATTAATATTTTTGGATAATTACCTGCATGTGATCTAGAATGATTTAAATGATAATTATTTGGTTGTGAAACTGGTCTATCAGTGTCAATTGGGAACCAAACTTCTGTATCTGGGAAAATAATATGTGAACCTTTTTTAAAACTTAATTTTGTTGGATCAGGACTTAACCACCATCTCATTAAATTAATCGAAACATAAACTGGTGAAAAAATGAAATGACGACTTCTTAATGATTTATTCCATAATGTATCATTCCAATCAAATAAATAATTAAACATTGTGTATGATAAAAATGTGAAAACAGTTTTTTCAAAATAATTTCTTACAAACATCATAATTGGAATAAATGATTTTGTACCAAAAATTATTGGTTTATCAATACCTTTACATAATAATTTAACAAACATTTTATCCTCTAATAAAGGTCCTGGATATGTTGCTGGTGCTAATGCAACAAAATTTTCTAATTTATCAATTAATCTAAATTTTTCATTATTATTATTATTATCATTACCATAAATTTCTTCACCATTAACTAAACCCATAAAACCTTGTGTAGTACCTTGTGAATGACCAATTAGAGATAATTTTTCATAACCAGTTTTCGATAAAACTGTTTGAACCATTGCTTTAACATCATATTTGACCATATCATTCATATCCCAATCCCATTTCTTCTTTTCATCATAATTTAATTTTTCCATGTTCCATCTTGGATTAAAACCACATCTATTATTACCTAACCAAATATCAAATCCTTGTTTATATAAATAATATGCTAATGATTTTTTACCACTTGTAGCAAATGAACCAGAACTTTGTAAAAGACCATGTAATAATAAAATTGGATGTCCATTGTTCGATTGATTATTTTCTTTTGGAATAAGATGCCATAAATCTATAATAAAACCATCATCAGTTTCAATTTCGAATTCTTCAAATTCAATACCATATTGTCTATAATAATAACCTAAATCACAAACAACAGTTAAATCTTCATTTGTTAATAAATTTTCAATAATTGATTTTGAACGTGATCTTTTTTCATCTGCTATTATATGAATATGTTGTTCATGATCAATTGTATTATCTTTACTATCAGGTCTAGTTGAATAATCTGTTATTGTATGATCATAATTAATATTATTTGCAACATCACCATCTAAATTTAATTCAATTAAACTTTCATCACTACTACTATTAGATGAATTTATTTTATTTAAACGTAATGGATTATGATAATAATCACTTGTCTTTTTCTTAATAGTTGCAGTAATCTTTGGTAAAATTTTTGTCCATGAACTTCTTGTATCTCTAAAATCAATTCTTTTTAATAAAAATGATATAAAATTATTCCATAATGCTAATACTAATAAACCTGTTAAAAATGCATTAATAATTATTATTGATATAATATCTTTTACAATATTTCTAATAAATTTTGGTACAAATATTCTAATTAGCCTCCTAATTAGTTTCAAAAAAAATTCAACCATCATCATTTTAAAGATACCAGCAACGATGATCAGTGAATCTCTTACTACTGATGCCAATATTCTAAACCACCACAAGTACAGGAATGGGGAGTTTAAATATGATAGTATTATTATTATATTGTTTTTTTCTTTATAAATACACAATTAAATAAAAGCACTAAAATACGAAATATCTTTGACACAAAGAGGAATAAACCATCCCTCCCCATATAAAAACAAAAATAATAACAATAAATAATAAATAATAAATAATAAATAATAATATTCAAGATCAGTGCTGTACATACAAAAGTGTCAAGAATTCTGAGAAGAAGAAACACACTCTCAAAATGTCTATTAGAAAATCAAGATCCATACAAATCTGATAATATTAATTAACCAAGGCCTCTGCTGTTATGCTGTTACGATCTGATAAGCAATAAGCAGTATGCAATAAGGTTGCTGATCGTGAACGTTTTAAGTAAGAGGGAGGAGTTATTCAACCAGACAAGTTAACCATTTCTTGTAAAGAAATGGAAGACTTGGCAGGAAACAGTTATATGCAGTACAAAGTATAACGAACTTTGAATAAACGAAAGGATGAGAAGTAGGTAAGAGAACCAATACACTAAATATGTCCCAAAATAGGTTCGTATTATTCTCATGTTGTCACTACTTCATTGTAATGTTGTAATGTTGTAACGTTGTATGCTATTGTAGTACGTTATTGTAATGAAACTTTTTTCACTATAAAAATTTTTCACTTTCTCTTTTTCGATATGCAGTGGTTTCTTAGAAAAGTGAATTTTTTTTTTTTCACTTTGTGTAATAGGAATAGGAATAGTAATAGTAGTACTTACTCTACTTAAAACCAATGAAGTCAGTGAACGTTTATTTGCAATTACGTTTATTTATTTAGCTCTTTTTAGTTATTATGGAAATCTGCATCTTTCCATACACTGTCACTTATTTTTATTTTCAGTAAAATGAAAATAGTGTCAGTGGTGCTAATTTTGAAATTTCAATAATATTATACAAACATATATACATAATCATTCACTCACTCACTCACTCACTCACCCAATCAATGTTTAATCGTGATATTACTACAAAATTTCCAATTGATCTCTTCCCTGAAGAAGCTGAACTTAGTATAAATGCCATACATTTTAATAACCAAATATTAATTCAAATACGATTTAATGGTGAATTAGATACAACTTATGAGATTTCACAAAAAGGTCTAAGATCTGTAGCTTTTGACAGACCACTTGCTGGTCATTCTCTTGATAATAATACGGATACTGTTGATGAAGAAGGTGATGAGTACCAAATGATTACTGATAATTTGTCCGATTATCAAGTAATTACAAAATTAGGTGACAGTAATGATATGAAATTACCTGTAATTTGTACTCAAATTGCTGAACTATATAAAAAAATTATTATACCAACTATTAATTTAAAATCTAATAATGAAAATATCGATAATGTAAAATTTTTAATTACATTAAGCAGTAAAATATGGAGAAATAAAAATGAGGATAAATCTGTAAATGATAATAGTTTTAATAAATTAGTTTTCGTATTGAAATCCATAAAAGAGATGTATCAATTAAATTAGCATATATATCTAAGTATATACATACATATAATTGTACCATATTTTCTTTCTAATTCTTCTATTTATTTACCATCATCAATGACTGCCATATCTAATACTTGTAAAGTACCAATACCATTACAAATTGCAACTAGATCTCTATAACTAACTGGATCTATCAATCCAGCACATACCCAATCACTATTTTCTTCAGTTATAGTTATATTTAAAAATAATTTTGTAATTTTTTCAATAATTTCTTCATTTTTATTATCATTTAACAAAATTTTTATCTTCATTTTGGCTCTAACAATTGGAATAATTTGTTTTGATATTAATAATCTAATTGCCTCTAATGCTTGTAATTTTGCAGGTTTGTTAATAACAGGACTAAATTTTAATTCAACTAATGCCTTATGAATCATTGTTGGTGGATATCTTTTTTTAGAATTTGGATTTATACATTTTGTACTTATAAGTGTTAACATTTCATTATTAATTTTGTTTAACATTAACTGTCTTTCCTTTTCTGATAATTGAATTTCACCTTTTGCTAAAATTTCTTTAATAATTAGATCAATATCATTTGAACCAAAACATTTTATTAAATCATCTTTTGATGCAACTAACCCTTTCGAAACGTTCATAAAAACTTGATGGATTTGTAAAACTTCATCTAAATCTTTTTCAATACCTTTACGGTAATCTTGAACTTTATTTTGATAACATGCAACTTCAAATCTCTTCTTATTCTTTTTCAATTTAACAAATGCAACATTTGTAAGCTTAATTTGACCAGAAGGTTGTTGAATAACCATTTTTTTTTTCTTCCTTCTGTTAATATATCCTTAGTTACTAACAATTAAGTCTTGGTCAAACAGTACAATACAATATAATAGCTCATCACTTATTACTTTTATAAATACAATAATAAATACAATAATTCTGTCATTAATCTGAAAAATTTCAAATTTTCCACATTAAAGGCTGAAAAAAAAATTAAAAATTAAAAATTAATAGTGAAATAATATATTAGAAGTTGTATATTGTTCGTTAAAATAAAAGGAAGCTTAAACTTAAATATTTCATTATCTTTTTTTATTTATATAGGTCGTTAAGTTCATTATTAAAGTATCTATCTAATCTATTTCTAATATGTTTTATATACACGGAATTGATTGATTAGTTCTTTACGTCAATGTAATTTTTTTTTTTATTTTTTTTCTTTTTTTATCTATAAGTGCATTTTGGGTATTATAATATGTTTCTTGATTTTATCATTTATCACTTTTTTTTATTGTTATTCCAGTACTCAATTTAATTAATTGACCATTTCTTTGCAAACATTTCTAGAATTGCATTATAGTGACCAACGACACCTAATAAAACAAAAATATGCCATAAATTATGAGAATTACAGAAATAATCTACCCACCATAATGTAGCAAATTTCTTACTATTATTAGAATTGCAATTACAACATCTAGTTGGTGATTCTCTAAAATGAATATTTTTTTGTTTTGTGATGATTGTAATATCAGTTGATAATTGTTTTGAATTTGGAATATTTGTATCAATAACATAATCAGTTCTAAATCTTTCTGGAATAAAGGATCCATAAAAAAATACACCAACTATATACCAAATAACTGATTTATTTGTTAATGGGGTAAATAACCAAATTGCGTATGACAAATTTTTCAAATATACCAAATTTAAGAATGCCAATCCACCAACTGTTGCTAATAAAATGAAAAATTTAATACGTAGTGGTCTTGCTTCTGGAGAATCGAATCTTGGTGACCAATTTAAATATAATCCACCTAAACCAAATAATGATGATAAACACATATAAGTTCTCATAATAATTGGATAATCATTTAATATAACATATTCAACTGATAAAATTGATGCAGTAATTAATAATGTTATACCTGTATAATCAACACAACAAAATTTTGGACGTAACTTAATTGATGTTGTACCATTAAATGTATGCCAAAATACAGATGCTAACATACATTTGATACCAGCAAATAAGAATAAATAAATAATATATTTTGATGTTGATGGAATTGACGAATTTTCAAATATGATCGAATTTGATAATTCAAACATTAAAATGTAAAATAAATAAACTGCACCAAGTAAATGAGTCCAAATATTCATTGTTTCATTATGTGGACCATACCAATTAAAAATTGATAAAATTAATTTAAAATTAGAATGATAAAATCTATAACCACTAATAATATATTTATTTTCTCTCCATGGGAATGGCAATTGGTAATAATGTAAATGATCATTTTTACCAATTTTGGAAGCTTTTTCATGATTATATGAAATAATAAATGGTCTTAAATCTTTAACATTTTTTAAAAGAGCAATTTGAAAATCTTCATGTTCTTCTTCTTCTTCTTCAATTAACGTTACTGAGGAAGATAATGTTTGTTCCATATATTTAAAATTTTCAATCTTTTTATCATTTATGGAATCTCTAGTAATATAACTACTACTACTACTATTATTATAATAATTATTATTATCAATAGTGTTTAAAGTAACATTTGAATCTGAAAAATTTGATGACAAATCAAAGTAATTATTGCTATTTACCAAAGTATCTTGTGATAACCTTGGAAATAAACGAAACATACCATCATCATTATCATCATGAGAATGATTGTTATTTGAAAAATAATTTTTATTTTTATTTACATTTGTATTATTTTCAAATCTATTAACAACATTACGATTTCTATATCCACTTAAAGTACGATAGAATATATTATTTGCTTTCTTCTTATCTTTATAAGCAGTATAATTATTATAATAATCATCAAATTTTTTATTAACTTTATTATTTAAATTTTTAAACATTTTTTTTGAATTTTCTTCATTAAAATTTTCATTATCAATTAAAATTTCTTCATTGTCATTATCATTATCATCATCATCACTTGTAATTGGAATTGTAATTGTAATTGTTTTATTGTAATTTAAAGTTATTATATCTAATGATTTTTTTTTCAATTTTGAGACTGTATCTATTGAATAGCAAGCCGAACTATAAAGCATATCAGCAGCCCTTCTTGTATAAGAGGTAGCATTTGTTTCAGGGTATGAAACGATAGAATTTGAATTAAAAGTATCTTTCATAATTGTTGTAATAATAAAATAAACCTGAATGAATGAATGAATCTATTTAGCTATCTATCTATATTAGAATAGAGAAAGAAAAATACAATAAAACGAAAAAAAAGCACAACAATTATTCCTTCTCCCTTTTTCCACGATTTCCAGAGTAATTAAAGTAAGTGAAAGGGAATATATATATATATATATACAAATTGAAATAAGTGAAGAATGGTGTATATTTTTTTTTTCTTTCCCACTTTTGTATATATAACTTTATCCTTAGAAGGATGCTTGATCTATGCAAATGATTACTTTTATATATAAGTTATAAAAGTAGATATAACAGTAACACACTTATAAAAACAAAAAATATCCAATATAATATGAATTTTTCACTTGCATATATATATATCTAATTCTAATTAGATATAATTAGATATAATTAGATATGAAATATACTCAAGCGAGTACTAATAAGTAAGAATCAGATATATAGAACTCCCGAGCTTTTAATTTTAAGCCTGAGGTGATTTGCGATTTCCAAACATGAAAAGAAATTAAAGTACTAAAAAACTAAGTAACGAAGCTTTTCTTCTTTCTTTGCTGCGATAAAGCACGTTTCATTTGGCAGCGTGTACAAGTAGGAAGGAAAGAGAGAGAGAGAAAAGAAAGAGAGATCTCTCTTTCTTTTCTTTTCGGCAGTAAACGTGGGGAAAGACAGAAGGCAGAGGCTGCAGGTTGTAGCGTGGTGTGCAGGATTGTGTCGTTTGGGGGGAAGTGCAGTGAGTGGTCGGAGAGACAGAACGAAGAGGAAAAAAAAAAAGAGACAAACGAAGGCGAGAAAGGGTTCTGGGGAGAAAAGAAGAGAGAGCGTTGTGCAGGTGTTTTTTCGATTTCACTTCTGTTTCAGTCGCGCCGCAAAGTTTTGTGTGCTTTTTCTGTCTTTCTCTTGCTTTCGCATTCTCTGCGCGCTTGTGCAGATGTCTTCCCAATATGGTGCAGTAAACGGCTAGTGCAGGGTAAAAAGTACCAAGCCAGTCACATGTATGTGCGGGTAACGGTGCACTGTTTTGTGAATAGCTGGGCGGCTAATTGTCATTCCTGGCAGGGAAGAGCCAGTCTGTTGGGTGTCATTCAGGGGGGATTGGGATTTTCCTGGGTGGCAAATTGGTTTTTGGGATATATAAAGGGAAGGGAAGTGGGAGAATTAGTTTACTTTTACTTGTCACTTTTATATTGGGTATCTTCTTTTGAAAAAGAAGCAAAACAGTATGGTTGTGTGGAGTGTGGGCAGGTGTGCTGGCAGTGTGTATTATATCACAAGAGCAGTGTGTACAAGGAGACACACAGATACGTTCACTACAAATATACATACACATGGCACAGTGCATGCTGCCTTATACGAAGTATAACAACTGTTTTTGCTTCTTTTTTTAAAAAGAAGGTACTGTATTAGGAATAAGTAATATTATTTATCATTAAAGTAACATGTTTTTTTTATATACGATTATATATCTTATATTATCACTACTGTTATTGTCGTATATATGCTATTATATCATTACTTGTGTTACAAATGCAAAGTTTCAGAATAATGTACTTATTCTAAACCCAATGGAATTGGTAATAGACTCTTAGATTGTTTATTAGAACCAAAGATCCATCTCCAATTGAAGAGGACAATTGCTAAACCAAGAGAACAACCAAATAATATATCATACCAATGATGTCTGTGATCTGTAATTCTTGAAATCATGACAATTATAGCTAATAGGGGGCACCAGATATGTTTAATTCTATTACCGTTGACGAAAAAACTTTGCCAGATAAATAAAAATCCCATACTACATGAAATAAGACTTGAATGACCACTTGGTGTACTCTTCAAACCTTCATATAAAATAGCTTTGTTTGTTTGTTTACAGACATCTAAAGTGAAATAACTTTGACTTTTTTGTTCTTCAGGAATCATCGGTTGACATCTTGCAATAAAATCTGGTCTTAGATTACCAATGATTAATTTTAAAGAGTTAGTTGCAACACCTGTAATAGTTAAAATTAAACCAAGACAGATCAAACTTAAATGTAATAAGTGTAATTCTTTTGTTATTTTTCTTGGTTTCATAATTAAATCATCTTCAGTTGAACTGTTCAAGTTTAACTTTCTAGTTGAAATTGAACCAAGTAAACATTGCCAAACAATTACAAATGTACTGACCAATACACTAATTGCAATGCATTGCATACCACTAATAACTTCATCATCAACGTACGTTTTTGTAATATTTGGGTTATCTAATCTAAATCTAACAGTATCTGCTCTTGGAGATAAGATACACTCTGTATAAATGAAGAAAACGGTACAGATACTAATACAAACGTATTGGTATAAGTATGCTTTAAAATAACTTTGATATTGACTCAAACTCATTACTTTTCTTTTTGAAGTCCTTTATTAAGTTAAGTATACTCTTCAGAGTGTTGAAATTATATTTTTCTTATCACACCCAAAGCTTCAGGACACTACTCAAGATCGCTAAGTTTTTATCTCTATTAAATATATCTAAATCTATCTGTATATATCTAACGTTGTAAGTATATATACAAAAATAAAATAGCTACACTGGACAGATGTGCACACATGCACTAATCTAGTTGATAACTCTGCTCCATTTAGCAAAAATCATAAATAGAACTAAATTTTTTCCACTAAAACCTCGAAACATTCCCAAACATTGAAAAAAAAAAAAAATTGCATAAACATAAAATGTATTTCCTCATTTGTTCTGCTCTTTCTATTTTGGGTTAATTTGATTTAGTATTTTGACCAAAACGGAAATTTGTTGAAAACCTTTTTGCATCATCGGCCTCTTTTCTATCGGAAAGGGAAATTAGTCTCATCACGTAATTTTTGATGTACACTTTTGACGAATAAGTTGATTGGATGAGATGAGAAGAGATGACTCCCCTCCCTGTTCTTTAGTTCTTGATCTTTAAAGTTTTTTTTATAAATTTGTAGTCAATAAGTTACTTTGCTCTCCTGTTTATCAATACCCTAATATTCTTATTTGAAACTAGATGATGAGTTTGTAGCATTCATAATAGTTACTAGTTATCCTGTTCCAGTGCAATAAAACAGGTACTGTCCTTATTCTGGAGGCATATAAGGGATACTTGAAAATTGCTGGATGCCTCTCTTCACTCTTTTTATTTTCACTATATAAGGGGAAATAATATTTTACATAACATTTTAATCTTATTCTTTTTATAATCAATCATAACACACTTTTCTGATTAATAAAATAAGCTTTATATTTGGGATTTTGAAACTGAACATAATAAATAAGACCAAACTATGAATCAAATAATTAACGTCTGTAAAACAACTGTCGAATCTTTAATTAAAAATGACATCATCAAAGATGTAATTAAAGATACATCTTTCAGACCATCGGGATTTTTATCAGTAGAGTATAATTCTAATGCAGCAGTAACAATGGGTAATATATTATCTGTTACAGAGACTCAACAAAAACCAAATTTCCAATTTATTTCAGATCCTTCTTTAGCTTCAGATAATCAAGATGGATTTAAATCATTTTCGATTGAAAAAGAGGATTTATTTACTTTAGTATTGACAGATCCAGATGCACCTTCAAGAAATGACCACAAATGGTCAGAATATTGTCATTATGTTCAAGCTGATATTCCATTATACTCATCAATGGATAAATCAAATGCCAATTCAGGGTTTACTGCTACTAAATTTGAAGATCAAGGGAAAAATATTATTCCTTATATGGGTCCTGGTCCACCACCAGGCACAGGACAACATAGGTATATTTTCTTATTATTTAAACAACCAGAAAATTTTGACAGTTCAACTCTTACAAAAATTAACGATAGACCTAATTGGGGTTATAAAACTCCTGCGACAGGGGTTCATAGATGGGCAACTGAAAATAATTTGAATTTAATTGCTGTTAACTATTTCTTTGCAGAGCATGTTTGAATAATTTAAAAACATAGATTTAAGATTTATTTATTGTGGCTATTAATAAAGAGAATTTAATTAAATGTACAAATATAATGATAATTGTTTTCCTATTAAAATCTTGACTATGAAATATCTATCCATTTAAAGAAATATTTATATATATGAGTATCAGTCTGAGAAAAGTTTTGTTGGAGTTATATTTGAATACATGATCCCTTCCACAATCACGTACTTGTTCGAAAATATATTTGGAATACTTTTTTTAATTGTATGTACATGAATATTAAAAATTCTAAAAAATTTACATATTTCTAATAAATATAGTTTATGAATATAACATGCTATAATACAATGGAGTATAGCAATATCAGTTAAATTGTGTTCACAGTGAATATAA
Source organism: Vanderwaltozyma verrucispora (assembly GCA_030565105.1). Taxonomy (NCBI): domain Eukaryota; kingdom Fungi; phylum Ascomycota; class Saccharomycetes; order Saccharomycetales; family Saccharomycetaceae; genus Vanderwaltozyma; species Vanderwaltozyma verrucispora. Next base: position 26,234 of record JAJMAX010000059.1, read on the forward strand.
AAACAATATTAGAAGCTCTTATTCAGCTTTCTATTAAATAATTCATTGACTAGTTCTTTGTAAACACCTATTTGGAAATCATCCAATGAAATCTTATTTAATGGTAAGTTTGAATTATAGCTATTTTTGTTGTTGATATCCATCATATCTTCACTTGGATAATTTTGCATCATTTTTTGGTATAAATGCAATTCCTTCTTCTCAGTATCATAATATTTAGAGTATATATCCAGATTGTTAGGAATTGCACATAGCCAAATTCTTGTTTTGTAAAGTTTGAATAATTCCTTAATTAAATCCCTAAAATCATTTCTTTCCTCGCAAATATAGTAGAAAGTCAACTTCTTCCTGTCAAATTGAAATTCCGCATTTAATATGATAATATTTAGATTTGACTGAAGTGCAACATTCTCTAAGCTGTCGGATCTAGATTCGTCAGAAGCATTGCTACTATTACCAGATGAAACGTTGTTTAGTGTATTTAGTTTCATTTTGGCAATGTATAATGCTTTCAACTCATCTTGTAACTTATTATGTAAGTTTGTAGTCACTTCCCAAGGAGTGGCAAATCTGATAACTTGTTTAGAAGGAATGACTAACTGTGTTAATTCCACAACATCATATAACTTTGGGTTCAATTTATCACCATTTCCTTTGGTTGACTCCATCAATGCACTAATAAATTCTTTATTCGGACAATGTTGCGACTTACTCGTAATTAAAGAATCGAAATGAATCTTCTTTTTCAAAAAATAAATAAATAATGCTAAATCCAGATCAACAATTGGTTCAACTACTAAAGCTAAATCTTTACCACGATCACCATCAATAATAATTAAATCACCTCTTTCCATGACTAGATTGGCATTTTCTTGAATCGATAATAACTCCAGCTTACCATTTTTTAAAGTTACCAGAACTAAAGGTCTATAATTGGAAAAAGTCATATTTGTTCCATTACTATTCTTACGGCTAGATCTTGCCGAATTAGCGTCTTGTGGGTTAATGTCTGATTTTTGAGTTGCGAACTTCCCCTTGGCCTTGTCATTAGAAGGGAATGGATCATATCTCTGTGTATAATTTGAGTTACAACTTTTTAAAAATTTTAAAAATGAGCAGGCTGAGTTATTTTCTGATACATTATCTGAAGATGAATTTGTTTTAATCATTTTCTTAACATCATCCGTAAATTTATAAACGACACTGCTAGAAAAATAGTTGGCACCGCATTCAATGTATAATTTTTTCAAATCATCAGATGCCATTATTTGATGTTCATTCACTACTGTTAAACCATTATCAGCAGTCATAGATTCACCTTGTAAGTCCTTCTTACTGTAATTATCAAAATTATTTGAATTTATTTGCTGATTATAATGTGTATACCTATAATTTTGATTAGATGTCGCAGTAGAAGGAGCTGTTGTAGAAATATATGGCTGAGTATTGCGACGATATTGATTATATATTCCTTGATTTAATTCCTGAATATTAGGAGACATACTAGAAGAATATCCATTCGATGCAGCTCCTGAAATACTGAAGTTTCTTTCATGAATTATCGGGTTTGGAACATTATTAAAAATGGAGTTACGCATGTTAGTTTGATTGTTGTTCATTCCTTGGAGTTGACCATGGATCAGGGTATCTGAAATATAAGATGATCTTCTTGCAGTTTCAATATATTGTTGCGACTGCTGTTGAATTGGCTTGGCATACTGACCGGATGTATTTTGAATCGAATTTCCAGCATTATTAAACCCAAATGAATTATTACCAGTTTGATCAACAAAATATGTTCTAGAATTTGGGGCAATTGCTTGATTGTTTGGTTTTCTTGCATTAATATTTAATTTTTCCTCAAATCCATATCCATAAGATGGCTTTTGTATACTTTCATTTTGTTGAGAAATAAGTTGGTAATTGTTAAAATCAGAAGCTTGAATATTATTAGAAAAACTGCTGGAATAATGATACGGTTCAGAATTGGAGGGCGTCATTTCAAATGCAGAAAATGGCATTCCATGGGTATTATTATTAGATGAATTCGAATCATTGTTATCTAAAGTAAAATTTTTGAATCCATTAATGAAATCAACATTTTGTATTGAATTGCTTCTAACTTTTGTTTGATAATTATTTGATTGATTTTCAGCAGTTGTTTCAACGTATGGTTTTGAATGTTGGGTCATGTTATTGATATCATCATTATTTGAATTATTTGATAAGCCAGGTTGATCAAATTTATGAAATCTAGATTGATTATTAGCAGTCATAGCAGCCGCGGCTGCCGCTTTTGCTGGTAAATCAGTCAAAGACTTACCACTATTATTTTTAAATAATAGTTTATCATAATAATTTTTTAAAGCTAAATTATCAGACAAACTTGTTGTACTGCTAACAGAAGGCAATTCTGCATTATTGACAACATTTTTTGTTGAATCTTTTTGTAAAGGTTGTTGCTTCAATGGCGAATTTAACATACTGTTAATTTTTTTCTATCTCTATATTATTTATTTTTCTCTGATGTTTTTTGTTGTATTTATTCTTATTAAATCTTCTTTATTAATTCTATCTCTTAAAATAATACACTTTATCTCTCTATAATATTATTTTTAATGAATACACCTTAATATATCTATAATCAAACGAAAAAAAACGAAAAAACACACACACAATAAAAGTAGTGTATATTTATAAATATCCCTGTTTGTAATAATAACAAAATCTGCTAAGAAAATAAAAATCTATCCAAAAACAAATATTAAAAATTAAAGAAAAAAAAACTGAAAAAAAACAGATAAATGGGGGGGGGGCAATTAAATCAATGCAATTAAACTATTAAAGCTGATAATAATTAATTCCTATTATTTGTATTTATATTTATTGGTTTCAGTGAAATTAAGAGACTCAAATAAATGTGTTCTATCCCTTCAACTATTTCTTATAAAAACAATAACTACAAATTAAACTATTAATTAAATTCAAACAATATATTTTCTTTCTTATGAATATATAATAATTATTATTCTATAATAATCTAATAGAAATGTTTAATATTTATCTATTTCCCTTGAATAAATAAGTTGGAAAAGGTAAAAACCACGACGTTACACAAAAATCAAATGAACTCTCAATAGATATTAAATATATATATATTTATAAATAATATATGTTTACTCTCCTACTAGAACTGTATATATCTTGTTATTAATCGATATATCCATTTCCATAAGAAAGACTTTCCATTAAATACAGGTATTCATTTGACTATTTTCCTTTAATCATTGATGTTCCTTAGCCATTTATCGTACCCCCCTTGTTTCGGAAATGTGGGTTACACAAAAACTTAAAATTTATAATGGTGCCAAGAAAGTCATGTTCCACGAATGTGCCAGAAGTAGTATATAGATAGTATGAGCAATTGATGAAATGACATTGAATGATGATGGGGGTGGATATCGGTGAGTCTGGTGGTAAGTTCTAAGTGAACTTCTTGTAGATGATGTAGTTGATCGAGCAAACGATAAAAAAATATATTACCAACACTAGTGTCTTATTTGAATCTTCTTCCCCAAGAATTTCAGGGCCAGGTTCGCTTGATGTGGGGTAATTGTTTTGACCTGTCATTGAAATATCAATATCACTTTTCGTTGTATTATTTACACGTAAAACAATACCTAATCCCTTTGCAACATGCCATTCTACATGACAATGGAGTAACCAATTTCCTGGTTGTTTCAATTTTATCCGAATTACTGCAAAAGAATTACCAGGAATGTTAATACTATCTCGAATTAATGGGTATATTGTTTTATTAGAATCCCAAAATTTCAAATCTTGCGTGTATTTATTCCATGATTTTGATCCTGTTTTATCATTAGAATGTAAAGGGCCCTCATTTCCTTCACCAACTGAAATTATTTGAAAATTGTGACCGTGCAAATGCCAAGGATGTGTCATATGATCTATTGAGTTGATTACTAATTCAATTACATCTTCTGAATTATTGTCTCCAACAATTATTGGATCTTGAAAATATTCATTAATTGATTTCCATTCAACATCATTTAAATCATTGTCATACCTTAAAACTTTATATTGATTTTTGTCAGAAATATACTTATAATCAAAAATATATTTCTTCATCGACTTACTTGACCACACTTGGTCTTCTTCAATTGGTCGTAATTGTTTATACATTTCCAATTTACTATACCCTGGTAAATTCTTAATTGGTATTGGTGCATTTTCTACTCGAAGAATCTGATCTGATATCGGCTCTGAAATAAACCAAAACTGTTTAGTTATGAATCCCATCATTTTGTTACAACCATTGATACCTCGAATTGGTAAATTCCCTTCTGAATCCAAAAGTTTTACAATTACTGTATATCTCTGACCCACCGCTAAAGTTAAAGTATCAACAATATATGGCTTTACTAATGTACCATCGGTTTCGATTATTATTAACTTATGACCCTCCAAATGAAATACTTGTGTGCCAGATGTTCCAGAGTTTATTATTCTGAGAAGTAGATATCTTGCTTCTTCGTTGATTTTAATAATAATGTTATCAGTTTGGTCTCCATTAATAAGAGAACCATCTAATTTGGGATCATTGGTGCCACCGTTTATCATAACATTGTCTTTCAAAATATTTATATTAGATTCAAAATAAAAATCGCTTAATAGTATATCTTTTTCTTGTATAATATTTTTGTATGTGACTTTATCAATTGAACCAGAATACTTTTGCATATCTAATAAAGTCTTGCTTTGAATTATGTCATTAGTTTTCTCCAAATAATCGACTACTTGGTTAGTTAATTCTGTATACTTGTCACAATCAACAATAAATAAACCTCTTAAGCCATCTCCATATTGCACAGAAGAATGTGAATGGTACCAATATGTCCCACATGAATTTTCTGGTATTGTAAAATTGTACCAATAGTCACCATTTGGAGGTATTGGATTTTGTGTTAAATGAGGTACACCATCAAAACTGTTACCAATTGGAATTAATCCATGAAAATGTATTGCTGTATTACAATACTCATCCCAAATACTATCTGTTTTCGAAAATTGTATCTCATTTTCAGTACATATAAGATTTTCCACATGAAGATTTATTGTGTCATTTGATCTCACTCTAATTATTGGACCGTACATATCATCTTTATCATTTATTGAAATAATTCTTCTACCATCCTTGTTGTGTTTACTTTTTATTTTAAATTCAATAATATGAGTATTTGAGATTGGTATTTTATGAGAAGTTGAAATTGAGACCTTTAATAATAATAGAAATATGTAAATAAAAAAGGTACTTTGCATTGTATTAAAAACTTTTAAAAAAATTTTTTTTTTTCTAATGAATAAGTTACCTAATAAATTGATATCTATTATTTAATGTTATTTGCATATATATAGACTTATATACTGGATTCGTTTGGTTTTAGTAAAAGTCACTCAATTAAAATCAGTTACCTTTGTGTTTGGCTGAAACTTAAATACGGACTTTTATTTTTTTGCCTTCAGAAGTAGTTAAAGTATTGAATCTTAAGAATAATTACACAGTAGAGGGACGTTTATATAAAATTGTATTAATTAAAAGACTTTCAATTAAAATGTGAACAAAAGTTGGCAAGATTAGATATAATTTAAAAGAGTTTACGTTAGAGCAATAATAAAAAAAGAATAATAATGGTTGCTAAGAGATTCGAACTCTTGCATCTTACGATACGTGAGTGTTCCAACAGTTTAAATCTACAGTCAAATAAATCAATACTTGAATCAGGCGTCTTACACCGCTCGGCCAAACAACCCCTAAATTTAAAGCTTTTTAACAATGCAGAGTGGTATAAAACGGATTTATAACAGTAATAAGCACTATAATCAGATTAAGAAAGTACATTAATCTTTTTTATATTAGCGTATCTACTTAAAGTGGAACCTTCTTAACTAAACTTTCCTAAGTTGGATATTATATGTCTGGTTTAAATTACAATTTTATCAAAATTAATTGTATCTTGTATTAATCATGGTTCCATTCTTAAATATATAACAGAGTCTCGATGCTGCAGTATTCACCTTTCTATTACAACAAAACTCATAATATTTAATTATCTGCACATTCATAAATGTTATAACGTGATTTTCGAGTCTAGCACAATGTAACTAACTCTAAGAGACCGAAGACGGCACATGATTGTTTTTAACTATTCAAGAGGTACTTCTAAAACAGAACACTAAGCTCTAAGCTCCAAGTCGATTGAAAATTTACAAGAGTCTTTTTTTTTTTTGTTAAATTCAGATTACCTACCATATTATATTATCATATATAGAAGATTAGCAGGAATTGTTTTTGTTTACCTTCTCTCTTAGTAGTTATTATTATGATAATATAGTTACTTTGGTTGGTCTATTAAATAATGGAAGTTCAAAGTAACTGTAAATTTGTTTTGTAATCACCACTGCATCATCCGATCGCTTGGCAAAAAGAGAACAGCCACTCTTCTCAAATTACAAGTATTTAGATATAAAAAGGGTCAAACCATTATATTACCAGGATAACTAATTTCATAAAATAATCAAGTGATGTTCTGAAACGATTGTTTTTGTATATTCCTATCCTGTCCTTCCCCTCTCCTCCTGAGAATACAAAAATGTTTTATTAATTTTACGTATTTTAGAAAATAATAATTGAATAAATACTTTCCCTTTAGCCGTTTTAGCAGAAATGCAGGTCCTAAGAGGAACATAAATATTATTTATTTAATTATCTGTTAAATTTTGAGGTTAAATGTTATACATTCTTCTCAAGAAATCGAGTTTCCGCGGCCTCATCGAGGTAAAGGGTTCGATTTAGTATGTGACAAGCAAAATAAACCTCTTAATTAATTCACTATTAGAAAAATGAACTAATTAAATACCAATTAAACCATTAAAAACAAAGAGTGGATAGAGGTTATTTCATTTCTATTATATCAGAGAAGCCTGTGCAATGCTATCAATTCTTCTTGCAGAATGTTTTGGGTTTAGTCTATTGATAAATATATATATGTGTATGTATGTATAGAAGCAACATAAAATAATTCCTTAAATAATTCAATACTTGATAGAATATCACTTTCAAAATATAAAATTGATATCCACAATAGTTAGATACTAATTTCTTTATAATAAAAATAAATATTTTGTTTCAATATGTCAACATTAACAGTTAAACCTTGTCCAAACGTATCCTACTTTACTCCGGAACAGCCTGTCCTAGGACAATTCATTAAGTACAATGATAATGAAAAGAATGCAAAGAAAGGGCAAGCACCTCCAAAATTATTTATGCCCTTAACAATTAGGAATACAATTTTTCCAAATAGAATTGGTGTGTCGCCAATGTGCACATATTCGTCAGATAATAACGAACCAACAGATTTTCATCAAGTACATTATGGGGCATGGGCATCTAGAGGTTGTGGTATGATCATGGTTGAATGCAGTGGTGTTGATCAAGATGGTTTGATTTCTCCTAATGATTTGGGTTTATGGAATACTCATCAAGCTACTAAGCATTTTAGCAAAATTGTAGAATTTGCACATTCGCAGAATTGTAAAATTGGTGTTCAATTAGGTCATTGTGGTCGTAAGAAAGAATTCGATGCTATGAGTGACGAAGAAGACTCCCTGTACAAACCCCATGAATTGGGTAAAAAAACTATTAAAGATATCGTAAAGAAATGGGGTCATTCAGCTAAACTAGCTATTCATAAAGCACACTATGATTTCATTGAAATTCAAGCTGGTCACGGACATTTGATCAGTGAGTTTTTAAATATGACAACAAACAAAAGAGAAGATGAATACGGTGGCGGTACATTTACTACAAGAATAAGACTGTTGATTGAAATTATTGATGAAGTTCGTAGGAATATCGGTGAAGAAATTCCACTATTTTTGAGATTATCAACCACAACTACAATGGAACAACAAGAACATAATGAATGGAGTATTGAAGACACTGTAAAATTATCCAAGAAATTATTTGAACATGGTGTCGACGTATTAGATATTACCGGTGGAGGTCATCATATAAATGAAATGAAAGCACCTTCTCATAAGATTAAAATGATTAAATCTCAAAACAATAACTTAAAATTAGCATCACCTGGAGGTATTCATACAGCCAAAGAGGCAGAAAAGTTATTTGAAGAAGAGGACCTTGATATTTTACTAGTTGGTAGACCATTTTTAGAAAATCCAGGACTCGTTTGGACATGGTCAGATGAGATGGGTATTTCAGTTAATGAAGCAGTTCAATATACATGGGGATTTTACCCTGACCAACTTCATCTAACGAAACAAAAATAAAAAATCATAAAAAATGAATCATTTATACAGCACCTCCCTCTCTGTCTCATCGTAGTAATTCTTTTTCTTTACTTCTACAACTAAGACTGCTACTTAATGTAGAATTCCCCTACCGATCGTTCTTTTTTTTTTATTACTTTACAATTAATATTATCGACCAATTAATCAATTAATTGAATGTTTGATTATTCAATACGTATTATTTTTAAATGTATACCGTTTTAAATTAAAAATCAATAATTATTAAACAAAACACGAACGTAGTATATATATATATATATATATATATATATTAGGTTTTTTTTAACATTTCTGGTAAACTATTCAAGTTAATTCCCATTCTGTAAACGGTGTTACCATAGCGACACACACTTGTCGGAACTTAAAGAGCGAACCGCGCTAACACGCACCCTTTACCCGCACTCACTGGCACGTGAGCTAAGCTATGGCGGGTTTCAACGTGCGACACCGACGAGGCACCGGGCTCTCGCAATCACATGCTAGCACCCACACACCCCAACACATGCGGCAAAAACACATACCTCAAAGCTTAACAACGCGTACACCACAAGCACATTTTTTTTGATCTACGGCAATTTCGAAATGGAATTCCAATCTGCTGGTGCAACGCAGCGCGGCACAAACAATTTGCCCCCCGCACAGAGCTGCTAGGGAGGGTAACAATTTCCTTCGAGAAGTTACTTTTACCGCCGCTCGCTGAAAAGAAATTTGATTTCGAACGAGCAAATATCTGCTATTACGCAATTGCAATTGCATATTGTATGTACTCTTAGCTAGTAGTGTTACTATCACAGGTATTTATCTATTTGATAGGTAGGCTAGATAGGTAGATAACATAATCACTATAGTCTAGCATCCTCATTTGCCAGTTCCCTCCCCCCACCTTGTTGATGCGTCCAAAGAAACTACTCTCTCTATAATCCTAATCTTAATTAGAATTCGGATGTACATATTATCACAGAAATTGGATATCTTTTTTTTGCCATCTCTTTTTTAATCTTTCTCGCCAGAAAATTTTACCTTTTATTAGTTATGTATAGTATAGTCATCAGAAATTTATTACTGGAAATTACAAGTGGAAAGATCAAGTAATAAATTTGCAATTTCATCTTTATCTAAACTAAACCTTTTATGATTCACTCGCTAGTTTCATTATCATCATTATTATTACTTACTTACTTACTTACTTACATAAATAAATGTATATGCATTCATTTAATCTATATTTTTTCTTGTAATATTTAACATAGAAGTAATCAAACTTAATTGCATATTCATTTTAAAAAAAAAAAAAGACCTGTATTTGTTGCTCTTATATATAATCTACATTTACAAATCCCTTCTACCTATTCACACAGTTTATTTTATTTTCAGGCATAAGTGTAGACATATATATTCATACATATTCGTATTCATTGGAAGAGAATTTAGTTTTTTTGGTTATTTGATTGAATAATAGACAATAAGTAACATGCCATCAGCTTCAAATAAAAAAGACACACCTTTTGAAATGAAAGAATTAAAGTCAAACAGTAATGTATTTAGTTCAACAGAAAATGAAGTTGAATATTTAGACGATCAAATTAATGGTGATTATGAAGTTTCTTCTAGCAGTCATAATGGTCAACGTGAAACAAGATTTAGACATTTTATAAATTCGTTTAAAAGAGCTGATAAATCATTAAACCCATTACAGGATTTAGGAAATGATATGACTACTTCAATTTCACACACATCTATGGATGTTGCTTTAAGAAAAGCAAATATTGACGATACAATTATATCTGGTTCAGAAGATAATGAAAAAAAACATAGAAATACATTAAATACTGAATCAGAAGATTTAAAAAAAACAATTAAACCAAGACATGTCGTTATGATTTCTTTAGGTACTGGTGTTGGTACCGGTCTTTTAGTTGGTAATGCTTCTGTTTTAAGTGCTGCAGGTCCTGCTGCATTAGTTATTGGTTATGGTATTATGGGTTCTTGTTTATATTGTATTATTCAAGCTGCTGGTGAAATGGCTGTTGTTTACAGTGATTTAAATGGTGGTTTTAATGCTTATCCTTCATTTTTGGTCGAGCCTGCATTTGGGTTTTCTATTGCTTGGGTTTATTGTATACAATGGTTATGTGTCTGTCCTTTAGAATTAGTTACTGCATCAATGACAATTAAATATTGGACTACCAGTGTTGATCCTGATGTTTTTGTTGTTATATTTTACGTTCTGATCATTCTTATTAATACTTTTGGTGCTCGTGGTTATGCTGAAGCTGAATTTTTTTTCAACTGTTGTAAAGTGCTAATGATGGTAGGTTTCTTCATTTTAGGTATTATCATCACAGTAGGTGGTGCAGGTAAGGATGGTTACTTAGGTGGTAAATATTGGCACGATCCTGGTGCTTTTAGAGGTGAAAGAGCAGTTGATCGTTTCAAAGGTGTTATGGATACTTTCGTTACTGCTGCTTTTGCCTTCGGTGCCACCGAATTCATTGCTCTAACTGCAGCTGAACAATCAAATCCAAGAAAAGCTATTCCATCTGCTGCTAAGAAGGTTTTATACAGAATCATCTGTATTTTCTTAGGCTCAATTATTTTATTAGGTTTCTTAGTTCCATATACCTCTGATCAATTATTAGGTTCATCTGGTTCTGAAACTAAAGCTTCTCCATACGTTTTGGCCGTTTCCTTACACGGTGTTAGAGTCGTTCCTCATTTTATCAATGCTGTTATTTTATTATCAGTTTTATCTGTTGCTAACTCATCTTTTTACTCCAGTTCTCGTTTACTATTATCATTATCCCAACAAGGTTATGCTCCAAAATTCTTTGATTATGTTGATAGAGAAGGTAGACCAGCTAGAGCTATGCTGGCTTCTGGTTTAATCGGTGTTATTGCATTCTGTGCTACTTCTCCAAAGGAAACAGATGTATTTTCTTGGTTATTAGCTATTTCTGGTTTATCTCAATTGTTTACATGGAGTGCTATTTGTATCTCTCATGTTAGATTTAGAAGAGCTATGAAAGTTCAGGGTAGATCATTAGGTGAAATTGGTTTCAAATCCCAGACTGGTGTTTGGGGTTCCACTTATGCCGCTGTTATGATGTTTTTAGCTTTAATTGCACAATTTTGGGTCGCTATTGCTCCTATCGGTGAAGGTAAACTTGATGCTGAAAATTTCTTCCAGAATTATTTGGCTATGCCAATCTTACTTGCACTTTACATTGGTTACAAAGTATATCACAGAGATTACAGATTATATATAAAATCTGAAAATATTGATTTAGATTCACATAGACAAATATTTGATGAAAATATTTTAAAACAAGAAGACGAAGAATACAAAGAAAAATTGAAAAATGGTCCAAGATGGCGTAGAGTTGTTGCTTTTTGGTGTTAAACAAAAATTAACCATTCAATAAAAAAAAAACAGAATACAAAAAGTTTATCTATCTTATAAATAAATTTGATTCTGAAACATTCACAGAAATTAAGGTCCAAATGTCGGAGTTAGTTATGCCTTCAACAAAGAAAAGTCTTAGTTCACTTTTTTTTTAGTTTCAAGTTTTGAACAGTTTCTAAATTAGAAGAAGAAAATTTTTTTGCATATTATTATATGTAAATATATATAAAAATATATATTATACCTCAGATAATAATAATAAATAAGTTAAAAGTAGTAACTTGTCATTATTTGTGACGCAGTAGTTGATTGAATCTTAAAATGCTGATAAATTTAGGTTCAATTTTCTATTTTGCCAATAATGAAGTAGTCTATCATTTACAGTTTCAAGAGCATTTGGCGAAGAAGCATATTGTAAGAAAAATATAACTGCTTTAATTGGCTTTATACACCATAACTCAACTATCTTTTCAACAACTCGTATCACTTCTTGGCTAAAATATGTTTAGCATACGAAATTACAATACGTTTCCAACTTTGCAAGTATTGGTAACCTATTATTATAAACATGCCATAATATAATTGGAAAAGCTCCTTTTTGGCTGTGTATCTTGATAAACCGGTTGAGGTTCTTTCAATTATTAAGCAATCCCAGCAAGTAACATACGAATACCATCATCTTATAGCTGATTGATTGGTAATATCTGCTACTGATCCATTCAAGTTTACATAATCTATTCGTCTTACTATTGCTATATCTAAATGGTTTCCTATGCACTCTATCTTTTTTTTTTTCACGATGGGTGCTACACATTACAATTAGTAAAAATTTAGTAAAAACTCTAAATTTACCAATTTGCTTAGAAAACAAAGCAGCAAAATTACTCGATTTTTCCAACTTGTACGATTCGAAGTATGGATAGCTCAATAATGAACTCGTTAATGTATAATCTATCTCTTAGTTAGTTATTAGCTAATTATTAGATAATCATGGGGTGGGCAATGAGAAAGTTAGTGAACAGCCTGTTATTCATTTTTCAATTTGAACAAATTTTAGATATTCGAACGTATATATATACAGATCAAAATTACACTGATTTAGAATGTTTTAGAAGTTAGATTGATTAACAATTTCAATACTTTATATTTTTCTTAGCTTTCTTGTATTCTGTAAAATACAGTAAGAAATTAATTAGCTACCTGATCAACTTTCTTTACAGCCCAACTTCAAAAAATATAAAAATGTCCTCAATTGCTCCATACTTAAAAGCCATCAGTGCTCGTCGTACTGTCTACAGTTTAAAACCTGAACTACCAGCTTCTCTTTCCATCCAAGACATTCAAAATGTTGTCCAAACCATTGTTAAGGAAGTACCAACTGCTTTCAACAGTCAAACTGTTCGTGCTGTAATTGTCACAGGTGATTCTCACAAAAAAGCTTGGGATTCTGTTGTTAAGGCTATCCCAGATGCTGATGGTCAAAAGAGACCAGCTTCCGCTAGAGATGAAGCTTTTGGTTCCGTTTTATTCTTTACTGATGCTCCAATAACGAAGAATTTACAAGAACAATTCCCAGCATTTGCTGCTGCTTTCCCAGATTTTGCTCAACAATCTTCTGGTGCTGCTCAAATCCATTCATGGACCCTTTTAGAACAATTAGGTTTAGGTTGTCATTTACAACATTACAATGGCTACATGAGAGATTCTTTACCATCTGAAATTCCATCTACTTGGACTTTACACTCTCAATTAGTTTTTGGTACCCCAGTTGTTCAACCAGGTGAAAAGGCTTACGCTGATAATGAAGTTAAGATTTACAACTAAGTTTTATAAACAGAACTAATACCAACTATTAAAATGTCTATGTAAATATATACTTGATACAAATATATTAAAAGTTTTTTTCAAAAAAGAGATCTTTGCAAAGTAGTAATTAAATTTAGTAATCTCCTTATTTAGAATTGACTTTAGATAGTTGAGTATTGATTAATTTGAAATAACAATAGACTAAATCTGTATAAGTTTATTTACTACTAATTACCCATTCAAGTCGATTCATAAGTCGGTAATAAAACATTCGATTATATGAATTTTCTAAAAATAACGCCGTTTACCGTTAGATTATAATACCTTAAAAAGTAAGATCTCATAATAATAGTAGTATTTAAAGACCTTTGATACTCAGTTTATATCTGGTTGACGACCAGTATTACTAATCAATGGTACTAATTTGAGAATGGAAAGATAATAAACAGTCATCCATATTAATTGTACATCCTTATTCATTTAAAAGCAGTTGTTTGAACTTCATTTGCAACAAAACTTAGTATTAAAATTTCAAAAGATTGGTGCAGGTCATGCCATACCATAACATTTAATGATGAGAATAATAGTATTTTCAAAAGGGACCGGTTACCCCATAATTTTAATTTTCAGCCCATTCTACAGTTTAGTCTTTCATAAAACTTTGAAGTAATAGCAAATTAGAATTACAAGAAAAAATATTAACATTTACAGAAACTTTCCCAATCTTTGCTCATCAACCTTCTCATGCCTTTCAAATCCGAAATTGGACTTTAGAAAATATTGGATTAAAGTGTCACATTCAACATTATAATGCATTGATCTCAAAAGCATTACCAACGGAAACTCCATCTACTTGAGCAACTCACTCCCAATTATTATTCGGTACCTGCAATTGAACTTGCAGGTATTAGTGACAAAGCTTATATTAAAAACCCTGCCAGAATTTACAATCGAGGTATCTAATGGCTAATGTTTAACGTATTCGTTCATGCCCAATTTTATATTATTTTTAGTCAATTATAAATTCTACTGCATTCTACTCTGAAATCTGTAAACTATAATGTTTATAAACTCAGTAAACATTATGAATAATCATTTATTTTGACTAAGACATTTCCCTGGCGCAATTCCTCTGTCGTCATTTAAATATTTTTTGTCTGTTATATCAGTGGTATCATTGCTGAAAAAAGATAAAGAAGTTCCACCTTCTGTGCACTTTTCAACTAGACACCAGCCATCAGTATGGGAAGCTAATATTCGTACATACTCTCCAACCTCCAAATTAATTTCATCTGTCAAACGTGGAGTATAAGCCATTGTTACTTGATGTATTTCACCAACTTTGTACTTACTTTTTGGCGTCAATGGCAAAGGTTTTAATCTCGAAATATAATCCAAATGCTTTCTTAATTTTGTTCTTCTAGATTTAGATATAGTACTAGCTTTTATATGATTCTTTGGAACATCATCAAGTTTAACGACTTTAATTTTATAATCGTTATTATTTATTTCTAATGCCTGCGATCCAATTGTACCATATATGGCAGATAGGGGTTTACTTGAGGGTACTTCAATAGTATTAATAGAACTGGCAAATAATCCTGATGGTTCCTGCTCATCCTCACTTCCAAAATTTGACAAAATTGGTGACTTTTCATCAGCTAATTCAGAACTGACGTAATTTTTTTGAATACGTGATAATATCTTAAGTTTCTTCAATTGTGCAATAGGTGTTTTTTTCAACTTTGAATCCGGTGAACTGTCTCTTAAATATGTCGATGTTCTTAGAAACCATTTTGATAATGGCGATTCATATTTCCATTCTTTATTTGAGTTTAGTTGGTTCGAGTCATAAAAGGCACTATTTTGTCCTTCTTGAAGATTACTCAGCGACAGCGTCGATGATATATTTTTAATATTAGGAGGATTTGTATACAGATATTTCTCAACTTCCAAATTATCTATTGTAATATTTCCACTTTTATTCATGAATGGAGCACTCACTACTTTTTTAGGTGTTATAATATAATTGGCCTTTGGGTTCGATAGTTCATATTGAATTTTTGATGTCATATTCCCGCAGAATGGCAACTGTTTTTCACTTATAACATAATCATCTATCTGATCCTTTCTTTCTAAAAAACTGTACTTAGAAATCCAACTAAATTTTGAACTGTTATCTGAACTTTTTGGTGAAATTGTTCTTGCATAAGATAAAATTTTATTTTTGCTGAAGTAAAAATATAATAGGAATAAAAATAAACCTAAGCAAAACAATCCAATAGGTAATCCAATGGATAAAGCAATTGTATTTCCTGAAGGATTCTTCTCAGTTCCAGTTACCCCTTGAATTGAAATATTTGTTGGAATAGTATAAGAAGATTGGGAGGAACTGCTAGTTGTGTATGTAGTAGTAAAAACGGTATTATTTGTGTTTGAAGATGATGTAGACCGTATCATATTACTAGAAACTAATGAATTTGTTTTAGTTACACTAATTTTATATAATGAAGTAACTGTGGGTACTTGAGATGGGCTTGATACCATATTTGTTGAATAATAATTTATTATCACTACTTTAACGTCAGAAATTGGTAAACCCTGACACAATTTTCTATTTAATCCAATTACTTCCCCAAATTTGCATAATTATATAACTATACTTACAGATCTATATATATATAGTCTCATAATTACCAAGCTCATGGTTTTAAAATACATTTGAGTTTCACAATGGCATTAGCTGGTTTTGAATTGCTTTGTTTCATCTTTGTTTCAAGACCCATTTGGTAGCGCGTGCTGTTATAAGTAATGATAGCACTCTTTTAGCAAAAGATAACCAATATTATTGAAACATTTCTTCTCTGTTGAAGTCTCTTAAGAGGTATTCATGGTATTCTAATACACTCTAATACCAAATGTGCTATGAGATCTGTTATTTTTTTTTTTTTATTAATTGATGTCTATAGATTTACTGATATAAATACATATACAAATGCAGATTTTATTGTTATATAAGGTTGCTACATATTACAATCTCCCACCAGGAGTGGCATTATTATTTGATGCTGATTTCATATTTAGCTCTTCAAAATCACCTCTATGTCTTAACATAATGGCTGGATGTAACCCCTGTTGTTTTAAATTTTTGAATATTACTACTGGCTTCTCATCCAATTCTAAAATACTTTCTTGATCACCGTAACACAAAACAAGAACATACTGTCTCCAATCCTGCTCATTTAAATTATGTCTCTTCATTGCATTCTTCAAGATCTTTTCACATGAATCTTCTTTTGATGCTCTTAATTGTTTTAATGGTTCAGAAACTGATGGTGTTTGTTTTTCAGTTATTCCAACATTAGATTCTTTCACCGAATTTGAAGAATTTGATCTGTTAACAGATGGGTTTAGAATATGTTTAGAAGGTGCTCTCTTGATAGCATTTGATTGATTTTGAAGACCAGTATTTTGGCTAGTATAAGCTAAATCAGTATTACTACCATTTTTAATTGAAAAAGTTTGTTGAGAAGGTGATATATTTTGTGGAGAGTGACTAGAAATTTGATGAAATGTCTGGGTAGGGCTTGAATTTGCACTTTTAACAACATCTAATACATCCATTCGTAATCTTGTATATTGTGATTGAAAATCTTGTAATTTTACTGATAATGTTGAATATAAATTTTGTAATGAAACAACCATATTTTCTTGTTGTTGTTGAAGTTGCGAATTAGAATAATTATTTTCTTTACTTTCAGAAAGCTTATTCAATAAAACTTTTAATCTTAATGCTAAACTTTTTCGATTATCTCCACATAATTCTTTACAATCCTCTAATGTTAATTCAGTTAGCAAATCACCTGTTATATTATGTTCAAGTAAATTTTCACAAAGAGGTTCATCTTTATTAATTGATAGAGATGACATGCACCAAGAAATAACTTCCTGGACAGTCCAGTTCATGCAGTTAACATCGACTACCATACTAGTTGCACCATCATTATTCATCTTTGTCTAATCATTCAACGACAGAAGAAGTTCCTCTCAAAAAAAAAACAAAAAAAACTGTTCTCTTAATAAGAATTGAGTTATTACTCAAATGCTATTTATATGTATCACGATTAATAGCGATACAGTTAACACAACAAGATATTAGTTTTAAAAACAACTGATAATTGTTATATTTTATAATTTTTCAGTACTGCAAAAAGTGAAAAAAAAAACATAGCACTATTCTATGAAAAATTAGTACAAGAAGATGTCTATATGCAAAAAAAGTTGATAATTAACTGATTGTTATATTAAAAAAAAAATGATGCTGTTAATGGATATCTATTTACATATATACACGATAAATTAAAAAATGTTATTTAACACAAGATTTTCCTGGAACAAATTCACAAACTTCTGAATAAAATACCTATCTTTCCTTCCATACATCGTCAGAACTACCTCTGAACTCTTTATTATATGTAGCTTTCTCTTTATACCAGTTTTGAACTTTCACTGGGTCATTGCTATTCATTATACAGAATTTAAACCTAGCAACTTGTTGCTCACATGCATTTAAATCTCCATATCTGTAATAATTTCTAAATTGACCACCCACGGAGTAACAAGTGGCTAACTGATCAAATGCATCTCTGCAATTCATAGTAGTAGGGTATTTCGTAGGCATGATTGTTTTCATATATTGACTAGACTGACTAGACTAGTTGTGGCTCGGATTGAATGTATCAATCATTTAATATCCAAGTAGTAATCCTTCTTCTTTCTCTCTATTGTAAGTTTTATAACGTATTGCTTTCTCGTAATTTTCCAGTTAGCGTCTTGTGGTTTAGTGGACTTCATTCAATACCTCAACAATAGAAATACAATTTAATAAGAAGACAGTTGTGTTTTATTCGTTATAATACCATTTATACATTTCATAGTTATATTTCTACTATTATATGAATATATATGTTGAATAAGCTGTCTAAATTGTTGAGACCTTACCATATCAGTAACACTAACTCCGCTGCATTTTCAGTGATATATCCTTTAAGAAATTATTTTACTAGAAATAATATAGTAATTAGTGTACATAAAAATCAAAGAAACTTATTCATTGCTACAAAATTATCAATGTCTGATTCAAAATGGAATCCAAGCTTAACTCCTGAAGAGCTATATGTTCTGAAAGATAAAGGAACAGAAAGAGCTAATACTGGTAAATTTTTGCATAATAAAGAAACAGGAGTATATCATTGTGCTAATTGCGATGCTCCATTATACAAGAGTGAAACAAAATTTGATTCTGGTTGTGGTTGGCCTTCATTCTATAAAGAGATTTCTCCAAATGCATTGAAATACACTACTGACATGTCACTTGGAATGAAAAGAATAGAGATATGTTGCAATAATTGTGGTGGTCATATGGGACACATATTCGAAGGTGAAGGATGGGACAAAGTATTGGGTGTTCCAAACGATGTAAGACACTGTGTGAACAGTGTATCTCTAAATTTCAAGAAGGACTAGGGCCATACACACATATATATATATATCTTTCTCTCTCAAATATTCAAAGTCAAACACATACAGCTATATACGAAAATATAAATCACACATACAATAACAGCTTTCATTAATAATCAACCCTCTAAATCAGACCTCTAACAACAGTTTACTCACTAAAATATTCACTAAGTACACTGTGTAACTTGTCTTCACAGTCTTGGCCCTTTCTCTTTTAACACGGCTCTTTATTTTTAAAGGATATATTCCTTGGAAATTGTATTACAAATTGGAATTATAAACTGGGAAAACTTAGAAAAGTATATAAACCCCACAGATTAACAACATTATTTGTCTGTTTTTTTGTAATTGACGTTATATTTTATTTTGAATTGATTACATATTGAAATATAATTTATTAATCATTAATTTAATTAAGTCAGATTTTTTCAATTATTTTTCTTATGAGTATTTTTGAAAATATAGACTTTACAACTTTATTCATAGTGATAGCAATCAGTGTTTTCTCTAGAAGATTCCTAACTTCAGCAACAACTTCATCATCAAAGAAAATGGTATCCCAAGCAACTATTCAACACGTTAAAGAATTAATTGGCGAAAAGAAAATTTTTGTTGCTTCAAAGACATATTGTCCATACTGTCAAGCTACTTTAAAGACTTTATTCACTGATTTAAATGTTTCAAAAGATAAATCGCTTGTTTTACAATTGAACCAAATGGATGATGGTCCTGATATTCAAGCTGCTTTAGCTGAGATTAATGGTCAAACTACTGTTCCAAATATTTACATCGATGGTAAGCACATTGGTGGTAACAGTGACTTAGAAGAATTAAAAAACTCTGGTAAATTACAAGCATTATTAGATGCTGCTTTAGCTTAAAAAAAAAATATGCTAGAATATATAATTTTTTTGTACTTTATACGTTTTTAAAAGTATTCGATTAAAACAAAATAAAATATTAATTATTTTGATAATGCAAATAAGTAAAAAACATCTGTAAATATACAATATATATGTTTCAATTTCAAAGGAATATTCATCAAAGACATTAGATAAATTATTTGAATATTTCTGATGTTTGAATAATGTTTTTAAATGCAGATTCACACGAACTGTACCATCTAAGGCCTCCAAATTCGGTTTGAATAAATAATTTATTATCTCTTTTCCTCCTCCTACTTTTGTTTTCATTTTCAGTGGTTGAATTATTAATTTTACTTTTTTGATTTAAATTATTGTCGTTAGTATTTGAACTTGAGTTAGAGTCCATAGTTAGGCTTGAAAATTCTGTAATCAATGCATGGATGTAAGAGTCTGGTAAAACTTTTTGTTCCTCTTTATCTCTAATAATCCATTCATTGATTTTTTCTCGTATTAAAAAAAGGTCATCTAATTGTAAAATTTTTCTGAAATTAATATCCCCCATTTTCATAAGTAATTGTAATGTATAGTATGCATCATTGCCAGCATTATGCAAAAAAGAATGGGGAATTTTAAATAACCTCAATATTTTCCCTAAACTGCTACCATATTCTCCGTAACAACCTTTAAACAATTTTTCTGTATCTAATTGAAGAATATTTTTCTTTAATTCTAAAGTCGATTTACCATTCTTTCCTTTTACTCTTTGTGTTGGAAAACGAACACCAATACTAGTTAACCATTTTAAATCACCTTTAAGATTGTGACCAACAAATGCTCTTGACCATGTTTTTGATTCTTCTGAATATGGTATCATATAGAAATTTATCAAAGATTGAACAAAACGAACACACTCAATCAATGGTAACACCATACTTTCACCGAGAATAAAACAATTTTTATAATCACCAACATATTTTTTATTTTTAAACTTCAAAGATTCTGCGACAAGTAAATGGTAGTTTCGTATATATGGAGTAAAACAATCTATGTTTTCTCTTGGGTCAAATATTGAAATACCAATTTCAGTTATAATATCATTATTCATTTCATATGCTTCAATATCAATAGAAAACAATATAGTTGTTCGGGATGAGATAGCACTAATAACAGTTTTCAAATATTCAAAATTTGAAGACCCAGGAACTGGGAACACTTTATATAATAAAGCATTTTCTCCACTTCTAATATATTTCTTATATCTATCGACTTCTTTCAATATATAAGTGTACTCTTCAAATTCTTTTTGAGTCGGTTGTCTTCCATTGATTACTTTAACATATCTATTAATCTCATGATTTTTGTTTTTTATTGGATCTGTATCATTATTATCTTGTGAAGTGTCATTAATTTTTGGGTTTCTCAGTTTTATTAGTTTTAAATGTTTTGGCATAATTGGAATGGAACCATTAAGATCTTTCCATTGATCTGATCTCTTTTTAACTTCAGAATCAATTAACTCAAGCCTTTTATCTTGTAGACTACCATAATATGCCTCAATTGCATCAAAATATTCAGTCAATGAATTTAATAAATCCTTTCTTTTTGTTTCATCAAAATATCTTGAGTTTGTCACAGATATTTTATTCAATGAGTTAAAATATGTATCTTCATGAAGTAATGATGATGAAAGATTCAGTCTAATATTCCTAGATCCCCACAAAGCATTTTTGTATGCTCCTCGACTTGATACAAAATTTTTAGGTAGAGATTGTAGATCTAATCCAGAATCATTAATTAGAGAATTCAGGGCATTGATAATCTTTTTAGACTCTGCAACATTTTTATTCTCTACCTGTCCACCTTGATGCTTATTCATTCTATGTCCACTAGTAACCTCAACGAACTTAATAAGCCTCCCAATTGTATAATTAAACCCTTTTAACTTTACGAATAATTCACACAGTTATAACAATGCACAGTAAAGTAATCATATATATTAATTAAAAGGGAACTCTTATTCCTAACTTATCAATGATTTTACTTAAAAGAGAGAAGTTACTTGAGGTATACATTGGTGCACAGGTGCAACCTAAACTAAACTAAACCAAACAAAACCAAACTAATCTGAGATCTCGATGTCCACTGAATCAGAACAAAATCTAAAACCCTACTGCAAGGAACAATCGATCCATTGAACTGAACTGGTCAATTACTGCACCAATTCCACCAATACCTACACCATTATCAAGACACTAGTGAACTATCTCTACTATACAACTAAATCTGCTTGCGATGAGATGAAAAATTTTTTACCCAAGCTGAAAATTTTTAACGCGCAATGTCGATGAGGTTCAAATTGCGTTTTACGCGATGAGCTTTTGCGATGAGGCTAATAGGAACTTGGTATTATCATCATTTCCAAGCTTCCTCTCATTGGAAATCGAGTTTGCTCTTGACATTTGTATTGGAAGTAATTGAAAAATTTTCGAATATCAATTGATAGTGGACTAGTACCTCAATGTATGCTTTTTAAATAATACACGTTTTACTTTTTAAGTATATATACAGAAGAGAAGATAACAAACAGAAAAAAAGTACATATATTAAAGTTCAAATAAATTTTGAATATTGAAAATATTTGCTATAATAAAATACTGAATATCTGCAGCTATTATATCGAATCATGTCTACAGAAGCTGTTGTTCCAAAACCTGTTGATGTTGAAAAACCAACAGAAGAAACTAAAAAAACTGAACCAATATTTTCCTTGGCTCCAGTTCCAACTCAATCTGCATGGGGTACTATTGTTACTGAAGTTCCAATTACAAAAATTACATTGGATGTGAATAATAAAAAAAAGAATTCACAAACTGTGAAATCATCATCTTCTACTAAATGGACTCCAATTAAAGCTTCTATTGTTGTTTCTAGCCCAAAGAAAATAAATAATGGTAGAAAAAATACTTCAAAAAGTTCAAAGAGTAACAACAATGGCAACAACAATAGTAATAATAACAAATCTTCATCAAGAAAGAAAAAACAATCTAATGGTAACAAGAAAACTACCGCTAATGATGGTTCTAAAAAACTTGTCGAACAAAATAATAACAACGGTCCTCCAAAGAGAAGAACTTATCACAACAATAACCAACCAAGACAAGAGAATTCTTTTAATGGTCAACGTCAATACAACACTAATCAATATAACAAACAAACGTATCAACAACCATTTTCTATGCAACCAGTCATAATGGCTGTTGAAAATGTTGCCAGACAACTTGAATATTACTTTAGTGAAGAAAATTTAGCTAAAGACGAATTTTTAAAATCCAAATTATCAAAAGATGGTTTTGCTCCAATTCTTTTAATCAGTAAGTTTTACAGAATTGTTAATTTATCTTTTGGTGCTGATCCATCTATTATTTTAGGTGCTTTAAGAGAAATTGTTTCTAACGAAAATGCTACTGTTGAAATTGCCACAGGTAAATTCGAAAGTGAAGATAATGAAGAATCAAACATTTTAAGTAAGTATTTTATTCGTTCAAAAAAATGGGAAACTTCTATTCCAGAAGAAGTTGTCACTGTTATTAACATCGAAACTTTTTTGACCGGTAATGCATTAGATGAATATACAATTTCATTCACTCAACCTGAAGCTGAACCTGAAGCTGAAGCTGAACCTGAAATTATTCAATCTACAGAAGTTGAAAAATAATAAAATTAAAAGAAAAAAAATTGCATATAAGATTTTAAATTAACATTACTTCTTTCAATTTTTGTCTTCTTTTCTTTTTACCTATTATATTTTTATCTTAATTTATCCAATCTATCATGAAAAGAAGGTAAATGCCTATTCAAGAACTTCAAAAAAATATCCCTAAATCTAGCATATAGTATTAGACATTATACTATTTTACAAATGTTCCTTTTTTTTATACCTATATCTACTGTCTCATAATTTTATTATGTTATGTTTTTAATGTTATTACTTTCCAAAATGTCTGTTACAGTAATTGAAAATTTCAGCCTAATAAATTGCTATTTTCAAACAATTGTAAACCAAGAAGATCCTCATCGTTTTGATATACTCAAAATAATAATGATTAAAATACATAATAAAAATTGATAATTATCTATTTAATTATTTATCTATAAAAATAAAATACCATTTTTTTTTTAAAAAAATTTAATTCAAATTAGTCAGTTGTAAGTAAGCTTTCAGCTTAATTCACTGCACCAAAGTGAGCCTTTTACTAGTATAGAAGTACCATTTTCATCTGATTATTTATTTAGTTTCATCACTTAATGTATGCAATTTTTTGCTTGTACAGTGAACTTGGCTGCTATAATTTGATGTCGCTCGCTTATGGATTTTAATTATGGAAAAATATATGGTATGGTCATCGAATGATTGTATAAATTGAAGATTAACAATTGATTCCTAAATTGATAGTAATAGAATTGGAGATTATTTTCCAATAACTATGAAAACTATAAGACAATCAACTTTATATCAATATGAATTATGGTACTTTATCAAGTACTCGGGGGGCTGTAAGAGAAATACCTGAAACAAATGGTCATGTTGTAAGAATAGAAAATAATATCAGGGGTTGGTATTTTTATTCATTTTCGAGTGAACCTTTCATAGTTTCTGCTGTTGCTACATATATTCCATTGTTATTAGAATCATTTGCTAGGATAAATGGTGTTACTCTTGAAGATCATTCCATAAAATGTAGTCCTCATCATGATAAATGTGTTATTGGTTTATTCAACAATTCGTTTTTCATTGATACTTCAAGTTTTGCATTATATACATTCTCCATAAGTGTTTTATTTCAGACATTTTTAGTAATAACTGTTTCTGGGATTGTCGATGTTTGGAAAACTGTTTCGTTCAAAAAAACTGTGTTATTAATATTTGGTATTATTGGTGCTATTTCAACTATTTTAATTTCAAGATTATTCACTACACAATACTACTCTTTGGCATTACTTTGTATTATTTCTAATTCGTGTTATGGAGTAGTAAATGTTGTTGGTAATTCATTATTGCCTTTATTTGTTTCAGATTACATTAAATATACAAGAAATACAGATAATGATATTGATACTCAAACGGCTTTAACCAGTGGTAGAGGAGCAAGTATCGGTTATACTAGCGCTTTGATCGTTCAAATAATATCAATACAACTTGTGAGAAAAAGTAAATCACAGGAGAATATACAAATAGCAACATTATTTGTGGGTTTATGGTGGTTACTTTGGCAATTACCAATTACATGGTTAATGAATGACATACCTGAACAAATTGAAGCTGAAAATACGATCCAAAACAGAAAATCTAATGATAAAAACCATAGATGGATTCATAAATTATCATATTTTAAGTATGGTTGGCTATCATTATTTGAAGCTTTTAAACATGCTCGCTTATTAAAAGACGTTGTAATATTTTTAATAGGTTGGTTTATAGTTAGTGATGCAATTACTACCATTAATTCTACTGCTATTTTGTTTTCAAAAACCGAATTGAAAATGAGTACATTAAATTTAATTGTTGTAAGCATTTTAACTATGATAAATGCAATCATTGGTGCTTTTACAGTTCCTCAATATCTTTCAAAAACTTTTCATTTACCGCCTGAAAAGATGTTGATGTCCATTATTTGCTGGGCAGCAGTAATTCCATTTTATGGTATCTTAGGTTTTGTTTTTACAAATATAGGATTGAAGCATCAATTTGAAATGTATATTACCGCTATCTGGTATGGTATATCATTAGGTGGGTTGTCTGCTGTTTCTAGATCGTCGTTCAGTTTAATAATTCCAAAAGGTAGAGAATCAACTTTTTTTAGTTTATTTAGTGTTACGGATAAGGGATCATCAATTGTGGGACCCTTTTTAACTGGCCTGATTACGGATAAAACACACGATATCAGATATTCATTCTATTTACTATTTGCGTTACTACTATTATCATTACCTGTTTTCAATGCACTAGATGTTAATAGAGGCAAACAAGAAGCTGAACTATTGAGTTCAATCGAACTAAGTTTAGAAGAAGAAAATGAAACTAATGAAAATAATGAAATACCTTTAAATACTGAAGCAAATTTGAATGTTTAAAGAGCTTGCATTTAATAAAATTTTATATTTAGTTAAGAAAGTTTTCTAAGTAGGTAAAATTTTAAGATAAGATTCTTTTTAAGTTACAAAACATTATATATATATATGTTGAATCAAATAAAAAAGATAACATTTTTAAAATAATTATTGTATCAATTGTGTTCATTAAAATGAAAACACGTAAAATTTGGCATTAGGATCATAGTGACATAAAGTATATTTTCGTTATAATTTCTGGCGTAATAAAATATTCAAAAGAAAGTTGAGTTCTCGAAGTATTTAATTATGCGACTAAGGCACATAAGGCAGCACCAACACCAGAACCATCTTTAGCAATTTTAATATGAACTTTACGTTCACCTTCTGGACCAATTGGTGATAATGCTAAGGCGTGTCTAATCATGGATCTGAAACCTGGATAGAATTCAATAACTGAACCGTCACATCCAATTTCAACTTCACCGTGGTATCTTTTGTTTAAAGCACCAGTCTTAATCAAAATAGCTGCTAATGGGACTGCAGATAAATAAGCAGATCTTCTTGAGATAGCACGAACAAGCTTTTGAATAGCTTTACGTTCAGATAAAGTTGTTGGTAATCTTAAACTTTGTAATAAAGATAATTCAGTTTCGCTCAATTCTTTTGAATCATCAATTTCAATATGAGATAAAACTTCAGAAGACAAATCAAATGGAGTCTTTAATCTATGTGGTAATTCATCGTAAGAACGACATTGAGTTAATATCAAACCACGAGAATGTAAATCAACCAAAACATTTCTTAAAACTTCACCCAAGAACATACCTGAAACTCTTTTTTCAAATAAATGGAAACCTGGGTTAGGAGAGAATTTTTGGTCAACATCAACATCATATTTTGTTGTTGGTAAAACTTTTAAATCATTATCGAAAGAACCCCATTCAGTATTAATAACCATATGAGTTTTACCTTCTGATATTAATTGATTTCTCAATTCTTCTGGTAATTTTTTAATATTTTTCAATTCTTCCATGTAACAACCATTAGTACCAGTACCAAAGATACAACCAATGATTGGTTCAGAAATTTCACCAGTTGAAGTACCAGCACTTTCGGAAGAATAACAGTGAGATAATAAAGTACCCACGGTATCATTAGCTAAAGCAACAACTTTAACGAATGGAATACCTTGTTCATTAATTTCATTCTGATATAATTGAACAACATCTTTACCAACAGTATCATTAATATTAAAACCTTTAGTCCATCTAATTAACGTACCAGAATTTAAAGAAGTTTGATTAACTGGATAAGAGAATGTAAAACCTAATCTAATTGGTTTAACATCTTCAACATTTGAAGTTAAAGTTTCAGGATGAAATTTTTTAATAAAAGCTAAAGTTCTTCTTGCTAAATAAGAAAATAAATCTTTTGAAGTTACATTTTCTTCTTCTAATAATTCATCAGGAATTTTTGATTTCATTTGTTCTAATTTAAATGATGAATCACCATTTAAATTAACAGAACAAATTCTAAAATTAGTACCACCTAAATCAGCAGCTAATAAAATACCTTTTTCAGTACCATCTGGCATACCAGTAACGAATGATGGAATCATTGGTAAACCTTTTTCTTTTTCATCATTTGCAATTTCTAAACCATTTTCCATTTGGTTAATGAAATATTCAGTCAATTCTTTTAATTTTGCTGAATCAACTATAAAGCTATTACAAATTTTTTCAACTTCATTATTTAAAGCATCTTCTGTCTTTTTATGTAATTCATTAAACGACATTTTTCCTATTCTTGTTTAAAATTCTTCTTGTTTTTACAAAGTGTATCTATTTTACTAGATAAGTATTTTGCTGGTTTACTATTAAATGAAATAAAAAGAATAAATAATTAAAAAAAAAAAAAAAGGGAATTGGTAAGAATAAATTAAGATTGGAAAACTTTGAACAAGATTAAAAAAAGAAGATAAAAATAACACCAACTTATATACATTTTCCAATCTCCCAATGTTCAATACGATTGTAAAGCAAATAAACATGTAAATACAATAATATTCTGAAAATTGAGTGGAAAAAGCACACTTAGTATTCATCATTTGCAATAAAAATTGATATACGTTTTGCCCCC
Organism: Vanderwaltozyma verrucispora; assembly: GCA_030565105.1. Taxonomy (NCBI): domain Eukaryota; kingdom Fungi; phylum Ascomycota; class Saccharomycetes; order Saccharomycetales; family Saccharomycetaceae; genus Vanderwaltozyma; species Vanderwaltozyma verrucispora. Next base: position 54,476 of record JAJMAX010000059.1, read on the forward strand.
CACGTAAATTTGCCAGTTGTCGAGCAGAATCTCCCTATTAGATCAGCTTTTTCCATTTCGTATCCATCTTCAAAGAAATCCCCCCACACTCAAGAATCTTATTATTGCCAAATTAAGCAATCCAAATTAAAATATAGCTGGTTGGGCAGTTAACTTACCCCTTTCGGCATAACTGGGGGGGGGAGAGAGAGAGAGAGAGGGGTGTGTGTGGGTGTGCGGGGGTGTGGGGTGAGGGACAGTGTTACCCTGGGTAATCGGGTAACCCAGGGTAACACATGTCTGCCAACAGTCACGCGACTGTAAGCGTTACCCTACCCGCGCACTTCCATTTCCCGCCAACCTCGCCTCCTTCTGCTCGTCCAACATGACACATGGATCACAATCATTTTTCCATTTCCCAAATTTGTTTCTTCACCACAAAAACGAATAATTGAACTGTTGAAACTAACTGGTTTGCTCTTTTTCGATGTACAGTGGCGAATCTTAATTACTATTACTGTTAATTACTACAATACGTGTTAAAAATTCTTATTAAGTTTGTCATTTTTAATTTTAAATTAGTAATCCAAATCCATTTGTAAACTGTTTTTAATTTATATATATTGTTTGTATTATTATTTTAAATCATAGTATTTTATATTTTAGTTGTTGTATTTATTTTTTTTAAATACTTTAAACAATCAAATACTTAATCATTCAATATTGAATTTATATATAAAAAAAAAAAAAAAAAAAATAAATACAATGTTGTTGAATAAAAAAAGTTTATTTTCTTTAGCTACTTTATTAGTTTCTTCAATTAATTTGGTTAAAGGTGCTGAAGCTACTGCACCAGAAGATTCAAAAGTTGTTAAATTAGGTAGTGACAATTTTGCTGATTTTATTAATGAAAATAATTTAGTTTTAGCTGAATTTTTTGCTCCATGGTGTGGTCATTGTAAAAATTTAGCACCAGAATATGTTAAAGCTGCTGAAATTTTATCTGAAAAAAATATTTCATTAACACAAATTGATTGTACTGAAAATGAACAATTATGTATGGATCATGGTATTAGAGGTTATCCAACTTTAAAAATTTTTAAAAATGGTAATATTGAAGAACCAAAAGATTATAAAGGTGGTAGAACTTCTGATTCAATTGTTGAAATTATGGTTAAACAATCATTACCAACTATTTTTGAAATTAATTCAATTGATGAAATTAATGAATTTTTAAAAAATTCAACACAATCAATTGTTATTAATTATGGTATTGAAAATTTTAATCAATCTTATTCAAATATTGCTGATGATTTATCTGATGAATATATTTTCTTATCATTAGAAAATTCTAATGAAAATTCAAATAAATTATCATTTTATAAATTTTCAAAATCTAATGAAGAAAATGATGATGATGATGATGAAGAGATTAAATTTTCTGAACCAATTGAATTTGAAGAAGATTTTGAAAAATTAATTGAAGATGATGGTAAATATTTAATTCAATGGTTAAATATTCAATCTGTTCCAGCTTTTGGTGAATTAAATGGTGAAACTTTCTCTAAATATCATGAATCAAAATTACCTTTAGGTTACGTTTTTTATAATTCTTTAGAAGAATTAGATGAATATAAATCATTATTCACTACTTTAGGTGAAAAATATCGTGGTAAAGTTAACTTTGCTTCATTAGATGCTAAAAAATTCGGTAGACATGCTGGTAGTTTAAATATGAAAGAACAATTCCCATTATTTGTTATTCATGATATGGTTTCAAATTTAAAATATGGTTTAGAACAATTAGAAGATGATGTTTATAACGAATTAACTGAACCAATTACATTAAATACAAAAAGTATTAAAAAATTAGTTAAAAATTTAGTCGCTGGTAAAGCTGAACCAATTGTAAAATCTGAACCAATTCCAGAAACTCAAGAATCAAACGTTTTCAAATTAGTTGCTTACAACCATGATGAAATTGTTAATGATACAAAGAAAGATGTTTTAGTTAAATATTATGCTCCATGGTGTGGTCACTGTAAGAAATTAGCTCCAACTTATGTTGAATTAGCTGATTTATTAGAAAATAATAAATCTACTAAAGATAAATTCGTTATTGCTGAAATTGATGCCACATTAAATGATGTTGCTTCAGTTGATATTGAAGGTTACCCAACTATTATTTTATACCCAGCTGGCAAAGATGCTGAACCAATTCAATTTAGAACTCAAAGAGATATTAGCTCTTTCTTATCTTTCTTAGAAGAAAATGCTTCAAATAAATTAGATAGCTCTAAATTATTAAAAGCTTACGAATCAATGGTTGAAGAACAAAAACTAGCTGAAGAAGAAGCCGCTAAAGCTGCTAAAGCCGCTAAAGCTGTTTCAGATGAAGAAGATGAAGATGATGACGATGAAGAAGATGAAGATGAAATTGATCACGATGAATTGTAATCTTGATTAATTTTTAACGTTTTATTATTTTTATTATTTTATCATATTTCAATTTTTTTCATTTATTATATATATTTATATTATTACTTATGTACATATATATAAATATTATGCCAAGTCATTTACTTTAAAATAGGTAAACCATATATTTTTATCATTGATTAATGATAATAATTTAAATTTTTGTAACTATCAACTTCTCTTAATTACATAATATTTCTTGTAGGTATATCTTTTTCAAAATTTTTCACAAAATTTTAAATAGGGAAAAGTGAAAATTGAAAATTGAAAATTGAAATTTATAAAGAACAACGAGATGTATATATATATAATTTAATGAATTAAGTTTAATGTTCTTTTAAGTTTAATTAAATCATATATTGAAGACCACGAATTCTAATATTAGAACCATTTAACGAATTTAAAATGAATTTATTGAAAATTTTATTTTTATTTATTACATTATTAATCAATGATGTTTTATGTTATACACCATTAAAATATTTAGAAATTGGTATCACTAAAAAAATTTCAAAAGAAGAATGTACTAGATTTGCTAAACCAGGTGATTTAGTAAGTGTAAATTATAATGGTTATTTAAGAGAAACAATGGAAAAATTTGATTCAAGTTATTCAAGAGGTCAACCAATTAGTTTTAAATTAGGTATTGGTCAAGTTATTCCTGGTTGGGATGAAGGATTAGTTGGTATGTGTATTGGTGAAGGTAGAAAGATTCAAATTCCAAGTAGATTAGGATATGGTGAACATGAAATTCCAGGTGTTATTCCAGCAAACTCTGATTTATTATTTGAAGTTGAATTAGTTGATATTAAATCAACAAATTAATATGTATATATACATATATATAAATATATGTTAGTCAATATAATAAGTAAAATATTTATTGAATTTATTAAAGCTATTAAAACGTTTTTTAAATAAATAATAATAATACAGCCAGAAAAAAAAAAGGCTACAATATATATCTATAATCAGTCCATGTAATATATACATATACAAATGTTATTAGTAAAAAAAAAATTTAATTTATAATTAACAAACACTACAATATTAAAAAATTTCAGTTTAAATTTTAGATGTCTATTAAATTATAAAAAATTAATCAATTATTAATATTATTTGAATTGTAGTGTTATATTATAAATATATAAAAAAATAATGTTTGATAATCAACTAACTTAGAATAAGAAAGCGACACCAGCAGCAACAGCAGCACCTAAGACACCGGCACCCATAGCATTGGAAGCAGCAGCACCAGTAGAGATTTGGGTAGAAGTACCGTTAGTACCGTTAGTGGAGTTAACAGTAGAGTTAGCGGCTTGAACAGCGGCGAAAGTAGCGAAAGCGGCAACAATAGTCTTGAATTGCATTTTTATAATGTATGGTAGATATATTATTTTGTATATACTATCTTTCTAATTGATAAATAAAACATAAAAGAACAAGTTTAAAAAGAATAAAATTAAAATGTCAAAAATAAATTGAAACAGGGAAGATAAGTAAAAGAAACAGTAAACAAAAAGTACTTTTAACAAGAGTATAATTGACATTACTTATATATGAATGAGAAAAATTATTTTCTCGAATAAAAAAATGAAAAATAAGAAAAAAAAAAACAAAGTGAGTGAAAATTTTTTCCAGCGAAGTGGCGGTTAAAAAAAAAATGAAAAACGGAAAATTTGACTGTTTTTTTTATTTATTTATTTATTTTACAATTACACGGTGGAATGAGGGAACAATTGTTAAGAACTAACGGTAGAAGTGAGCAGATAAGAGAAGCTGAATTATAAATAATTAGAAACAAGAATATTCAGTGGCAACCGTGGTGAAAGTGAAAGTGAAGAGAAAAGAAGAGAGGAAATTTGTCAGTATTTTTATTTTTGCTGTTGGTGCACGTGAGAGAAAGTGGGAAGGAGATGGGAAGGCGTAGGAGAAGGAACGCAGGGAGAGACTCCACGAGCCATAAAATTCTGTTAGCGGTTTTAGGAAATACAAACATAAAAAACGACTGAAATAGGAAACCAGATTGCTTCTAGACTGCAAAAACACGAGCGAGAGAGCGAGAGAGCGTGAGGTGAGTGGCCGTGGGGAAAGGGAGCCTGGCCCGCGCATGTGCTGGAAGTCTCGCATGTTCTAGAATAACGGGCGCAACGCTGGCCGTTCACCACGAGGTTAAAAAATTCTGCTGCGTGCGCGTGTGTGTGTGTGTTCGTGACATCGTGGAGGGAGCGGGTGTGCATACACCGTAGCGTACCGTTCTTCTCCGCATGGGTTACCCGACACGGGACAACGGGAGGGAGGGGGGGGGGAGGGAAGTATTCTTAGAACGGTCAACGTGATATAATACAATGCAATATAATTTTTTTAAAAACTAAGATTTTTGAAATGTTTTGTGTGAAGTTCCCTCAAATCTGTACGGATGTTTCTTAATACCTGAATTGATTCGGTTACTTTTTGTATTTTGGTTTTCGGGAATAATGATTGAAAACGGTTTGTTAATCAATTTCAATATTTTTCTTGTGTCAAAAGAGAGAGCGAAAGAGAGGAGAAAGCTTTTCTTTTCCCATTCACTAATGACTGATTGATAAGATAAGCTCTGTTGTGGCTAAGCTAAATACGGTAAAATGAACAATTGAACAAAAATATGACAAAAAAGAAAATGCAGTGTGTCAACCTCAGCGCTGTTTATTTTCAATCGTTTTCGGTTGTTGTTCTTCTATTATATTTAGTACTTTTAGTGAATGCATTCTAAAGTTGATATCATGCTGTTTCCTTATTAGGCTGCAACACTGTCAGTTCTTCCTTTTTCCTTTTTCCTTTTTCTCTCTTCTCTTCTCTGCCAACGTGCCGTTACCCGTCACCTGATACAGCGGTGACGGGTCACTTGTTCTTGTCGTTCACAATGCTTTCCCACTGATTTACTTTTGTTATGTGTGAAACTATATGATATGTACTTTACTAGATAAAAGAGAGTCTTTAGTATTAACTAAGTATGGCATGACAATGTTTATCATATTATACTATACTATTCCTAGTTTTGAAGTCATGTCACAAATTATATTTAACCGGTTTTATATTAGAAGATGAGATATAGTATATATATATAGTATATATATATAGCATGGAAGACCGTATGAAGGTACTCAGTCGTCGCTATTGATCTTGATTTTTAAGGGAATGAAATTTAAATTCAATTCTCAAATATATATATATATATATATATTAGTTCTCATTTATAAATGCATTCATTTTCTCTTATCAACTTTATTAAATACAATAAATCAATCAGTCTTGCTTGAATCGATAGAATAGAATAAAAATATTTAACCCATCCTATTTCTAATTAAGTCAAATATCATCATATAATCATATAATAATCATGCATGCTCGTGATTGGTTTCTAGTATTTATTGCAATTTTTTTGCCTCCCGTAGCAGTTTGGATTAGAAGAGGATTTTTTTCAAAAGATTTCTTAATTAATATTTTATTATTTTTATTAGGTTTTTTACCTGGTTTAATTCATGCTCTTTGGGTTGTAAGTAAACATCCTTTTGAAGAAAGAATTTCATTAAGTGATAGTAATCCTGGTTACGGTTCTGTTTAGGTTTTAAGTGTTCAAGTAGTTTTATTTAACTAGTAATTTTATAAGAAGTTTAAATACATGCACATACATATATACATATATAAATAAAAAAAAATGTGACCATAATTTCAAAAATATTAAAAATTAATCTGATTAATAGAATTTTTTTTTTTTTTTAGATTCAACTAAAAATAAAATAATTGTCTTAAATCATTCGTTTTTATGTGAAATAACATTTTTACAAAATATTGTATTTATCAGTTTTATAATGTTAGTCATTTGAATTTGTATTATTTTCATTTTTTAAAGGGAAATGTTCTTTTTTTTTTCGTTCATTCATTATATTGTTGAATCATTCTTAGATATACGATCTGTTATTTATTTGCCATAAACCATTTTAAAATTAAATTTAAAATAGATTATAACAATCATAAAAATGAATTAGACAATATTTTATCATATTATTAGTTCAACTTCTAAAAAAATTTCCTATTATTTTGGCAATTAATTCTTCTTGAAATTATTAATTACTCTTATTCTCCTATTTTAAAATAAAAACAGGAGAGAAAAAGAGATACGTTAGCCTGTTCTTAAATCTATTGATGTAATCTATTTCCTCTAAACAGAATTGCTTTTCAAAATCACAATCAATTGCGTTTGCATTGCAAACAGAAATAGAAACTTAACTTGAAATAATTTAATATTTCTTTATTGAAACGATATTAAAATAAAAACTCTCAGATTAATGTTGAAAAACTCAACATATATTAGAAAATATTAAATTTTAAATATCCTAAACAATAAATTGAAATTAAAAAAAAAAATCTCATGAAAAATTAGTATTCATCAATTTCATATAATTTGTATCAGAAAAAAAAATTCAAATAGAAAAAAATTCGGTAGATTCAGTATTTTATGCAAACTAACATCGGGTCATTATACTTCATTCTTTGCACATAGACACATTCAACAAATATAGTCCTTTAAAATCTTAAAAGAATCATGTTAAACTTAAGTTGTGCAAAAAAGGAAACAATAATTATTCTTTCTTTTTTGCAAAAACGCAAAGATAGAATTTTATTAATTGGAAATATTCAATGACATTGGATAGTTGAATGAAATTCTTTAATGATAGAATCTACTTTGAAATAACTGCTCAAAAAAAAAAAAACAGTATAGCGCATGGAAATGATGTATTTTTTAATTTTGGTCAATAAATATTCTTCTTTTACAAAGATATTTAATACAATTTTAATAACGTATATCTGTCCTCAAATGATCCAACAAACCATATAAAAAAAGTAAAAGAAAACAATACAAAATTTATAAAAGAAAAAAAAATAAAATTATTCGATAAGATTAGTATAAAACATACTAAATTTCTCAAATAAATCTCATGCAAAAAAATACAATTAAATCTTTTCAATTCTAGCACAATTCAATTTAAAAAAAATCAAAGAGGTTCAGTCTACTTGTCCAACATCAAGCATATTCCTAGTAATAAATATCTACCAAAGATAATAATCGAATCCTTCGATTTTCTTAAAGTTTAAGAGAACTTGTAAAGGAAATGAACTTAACTTGTAATATTAATTGTCTAAAAGCAAACTATTCATTGTCTTCTAATGCAATTAATATTGAAAATATTGAAAAAAAAAAAATGATAAAAATTTTGTGATGAGCTTGAAATCACTCTTCACGTATGGAATATTTGAGTGAGGTCTTCACTAAAAAGACAGGTACTCTGGTGAAGATGATAAGAGAGAAGTAGGAAAGACATTAAAGCAGTAATATTTAAACTCAATTGGTCCCATCTGAGCAATATAAGCTTATTTTAATTCCAAAATCTCATTTCTTTGTACAGTTATGCAAAAACCACATGAAATACTTACTACTCTGATTACTTGAAAAAGAAAAAAAAATGCAGGCAGATTCAAGGTGAATTTGAAATCAGATTATGAAAGATAACAACTCAGACTCTTTATTTAAAACAGTAATTGTCTATAGTAAACTGTTATATGGTATTCAAGAACTTGAACTTTAAAAACTATTTTCTAAATTACATCAGGCCAGATCGATTTTTTACAAGATGTCAATTCCTGCAAATATTGGTGAATTAGTTAAAAATAAATATAATGAAGCTTTGAAGAATGAACATATAGAGTTTGTCGAAACACATACTGCTAAAGTTTCTGATAAAGAAACTGGTATGAAATATATTGTATCTTGTACACCTAGTTTGATTAATAAACCTGAACGTGATGATACTCAAAAAGTTAAAACAGATCCATTCGCTGAGCCAGAACCTGAATTAACTGTCTTAGATGATGTTACTGGCAACGATAGATATAGATTAGTCTTAAATAAGTTTCCAGTTGTAGCCGAACATTGCTTACTAGTTACAAAAAAATTTGAAAACCAAACTTCTGCTTTAACTCCAGAAGATTTAATTACTGCTTATAGAATTATAACAAGATTGGATAAAAATAAATCTAACGATGATGATGAAGAAATTAATGATAGACATATGGCTTTTTATAATTCTGGCGCATTATCCGGATCTTCTCAAGATCATAAACATTTACAAATTTTAAAATTACCAAAAAATTTTATTACCTTACAAGACTCATTGACATCAGGTAAAGATCATTTCTTACCAACATCTAGTGTTGAACCATTACAAAATGAGAAAGTTTCTTTTGCACATTTTGCAGTTCCATTACCAGAATCATCCGAAGATGTTGATGAAGATTTATTAGCAATGTGCTATTTTTCATTATTACAAAGAGCATTAACATTTTTCCAAGATTGGGTTGATGAAAAACCAGAATTAAAAAATAAAAGAAGTTATAATGTTATTATTACTAGACAATGGATGTGTGTAGTACCACGTTCAAACACACTTGCAAAATCTTTAAAAATTGGTTTCAATGCAACTGCTTATACTGGTTTAATATTGGTCAGAGAACAAGAAATTTTTGATGAAATTATTAAAGATGTTTCCATTTTAAACAAAGTGTTATTGGAATGTGGTTTCCCATCAACTGCTGGACACAAATCCAATGAATACAATTATTAGAGTAGAAGTGTATATATAGATATATAATAAATCCCAACTATTCCCCACTAACTCTTGCTTATTTTTTTTCTTCAACACATATCTAAACTATATAATCATTACACAAACACACAAACACTCACACAGGCACACCATGATACTCATATATCCAACCAGTATTTATACTTCCAACAAAGCATCTCTTATTAAGAGAAACTGCCCAGTGAAACTTTCAATAGCCAATGAATGTTCGTTATAAGTTTTCCTCTAATGCGGGTAAGACGCTCCGGTGGTATCGCATTAGGCTCTTTGGGAGAATAAGGAAAGTATTGAAAGTTTATTTATAAGGAGAGTTAAGAAAATATTAATATTCAATCTGTGTTTTGTTGTGTTTTTTTTTAATTTGTTGCTTAAATGTGTATTTATACATCTATAGTTCTGAAAGTGTTTCAAAGTACACACATCCCTAGTCGAAAAGATTACTTCGATAAACAAAAAAAAAATAATATGCCACAATCATTTACTTCAATTGTTAAAGTGGGAGATTTTATTTTAAGATCACCAACATTATCTAAGATTTGCGTCCCTGTTGCTCGTCAATTTATTAACTATTCTGGTTATAGACAATTAGGTTTGCGTTTTGATGATTTGATTATTGAAGAGACCCCATTAATGCAAACTGTTTTAAAAAGAATACCTGAAGATGAATCATATGCAAGAGTTTATAGAATTATTAGGGCTCATCAAACAGAATTAACTCATCATTTATTACCCAAAAGCCAATGGATTACTGAAAAAGAAGATGTTCCATATTTATTACCATATATTCTAGAAGCTGAGGCAGCTGCAAAAGAAAAAGAAGAATTAGATAATTTGACTGTTTTGAAATAACTAAGTTTTAATTCAAAAAGCCAAAAAAATATTATAAAAAAGTTTGAATAGAAATTTCTTATCTTTTACTAATTAAAATTTGAAAAATATTCCATTCATAATCATTCAACCAACATATTCTTTAAATTAATTGTGAATTACTAAAATTATTCGCACATCACAATCATATATCCATTTATTCTTATTATTTATTCAACTTACTATTTATATATATAGTTTTAATGTAATTTATTTTGTAAAAAATTTACTTCATGTTTACATATTTAATTTATTTATTTCAGGTTCAAATATTACATAACATTGGGTTTTAAGAATATTTTCTTATTTATTATCATTATGATATACAGTTTTTTAAATTATTTATTATTTATAAAAAAATAAGTGCATTGTTGGTATATGGAAATGGAATAGTATCATTGTCATAAGTTGATGTAAAAATTAGTTAGATTTAATAATCCTTAATATTTCTCAGTTCATCATTGATGTCAAGAATAGATGCGATTGATGTATGAATAAATTTGGCCAATTGCAATATTGAACATTAGTTGAATATGCTAATCTGCTGAAAATAATCCTATGAATGATTTAAATTTGGATTTTTTTTTAAACTTTTCAGTATTTGAAGAACTAGTATTAGCACTAAAGTTTTCATTGATGTTTTTAATTGAGTCAATTTTACTCAAGAAAGATCCATTCTGCCTATAGTCACCAATTGGATTTTCGAGATTAAATTTATTTTCGAATGTACGTGATAAATCAACGACATCTCCAGGCTCCCCCATTAGTAAGTCATTAGAAATAAAATTACCAGGTAAAATATTAATAGAATTCATATCACTAACTTGACCCTCACTAAAAGATCTATCCATTTTCATTGATAAGTTAGATTTATTATATTCTATTGATACATCTTGTGAAATATCGTATTCTTGGCTTTCAAATGTAAATTTGGTATCACTGTTAGATTTCTTTCTGTTATACCTAGAGTATTTTTTATTATTTGAATATTTTTGATAATATTCATTTTGTGAGTAGAAATTAGAAGAAATAGTTTGTGTGCCAAACTTTTTTGTCTGAGTACCACTGAATGATGGTGTAAGTGGACTTGGAATAGAACTTAGATGTGTAGATATTATTGAGTTTGGTGTTTCAGTTGGAATTGGCGATGTAGGTACTGTATGAGCCTGCTCATTAACGGTCTCGTTTTTACCATTTGAAATTTTATTAATTAAAGGATTTTGTTTTGTATAACGGCTATACCTTTGTATTTGTTTATTTGTCTTTATTGAATGTATTTTGCTATATTCCTCAGATTTATTAATACTTGTACCACTAGATGATCTGTAACTTAACTTTGTCAAATCACTAAAACTTCCTGAAGATTCTTTATCATTTGCTCTCATTGGGGACAATAATTTAGAATAGGTGATGCTATCTAAACTTTTCTCCTTCTCTATAGATAATTCATCACTATCGTCATCTTCCTCCTCGATTTTTTGACTAGAACTAACATTGAATGAGTTCTTTAATAAAACTTCCAAGTCAGCTGGACACGATTCTGACCTTCTATGCTGCTGAAAAGATCTAGGCTTAGTCGTTAAAATATCTTCCAAGTTTATTATAGGATCTGGAACAGTATCTGGAACACCTTGGAAATGTGATGAGTAAGTAGATTCTTTAATAGCAAAAAAAGAAAGAGCTGGAGAGGTATTAACTTTTAGTTGCTTGGAATAATTAGTAGTTAGCGAAGATGTTGGCATATCAATGGAATCTTTTAAACCATTTTCTGTTGATTGAGGTTCTTTTAAAAATTCAAAATCACCAGAAATAGCTAGTGATCGTTTGTGTCTATGAGATTTTCTATATGGTGTGGAATTTTGTTTTTCATTAGATAAATGTGTAACTTTCAAATATTGTTGTGCTTCTGTCATTAAACGAGGGTATTTTTGTTTAGCTAATATAAAAATCAAATTAAAAAAAGGGAATAATAGTTGTTAAAGGAATGAATTTATAGTTGGAATGTAATTTTTTGAATATTTGATCTTGATGATTAAAATAGCTGACTGCAAGTTGGTAAAATGTGTTTTTCTATTCCAAAAAAAAAAAAATATAACTGATATTTTAAATTTATTTTTAATGATAATGTCTTTGTTAGAATAAAATTTGTTCGATTATTGAAAACATTTAATTTTTATTTATTTTTAATATCGAACAAAATGCAAATATGTTATATATATCTACAATAATTACAACATATGAGTAAGCATCTTAATATTTTTTCCCAAAAAAGACAATATATAATATGGTACATAGCTGTTTTAGGAAGCATTATGAGCTAAAATAAACGAAATTACTGTTCAATTTCCTTTTAAGGATATTAGAAAAAAAATTTAGTTCCTAAAACGGAAAATTAATTAAAATAAAACATCAAAATATAACGTGTTTAGAAAAATATAATTCTCTAAAATCTCCGAAGAATCACTTTTCAGAAACAGAAATTGCAAAAAGAGAAATTATTACGCGCCATTTGCAGTTTTAATATTTTTCTTTCTGCGAATTTCTCGCTTTGTGCGTCACGTTCAAACCAAAAGGGACTTCGAAAAATAAGGTCGAAGGATAATTTTTTAATTACGAACATTCTGCATCTGATTTGTATTATTTATTTCTCTGGTGAATTCTTTGAAATGAAAGGGAGTTGTAAGACATTATAATGATGTTGTTATGTTAGATACGTTTTAAATCTTAAATGGTATAAGGATCCCATTAATTCATCAATGTAAAAAATGTCTATATCCTGTTCTTGCAAGGTCTGGAAGAACTGAGCGACATTTAGTTGAGAAGACATAATAAGCTATTAGGCAAAAGTTGTAATAGTTTATACAATTAGTAAAGTAGTAATTGCTTGTCCTTTTATAATATATATAAGTATATAATAATGTCTAAAAGGGACAAATAGAAAAACATAAACTGAACTATGTTCAGTTCAAATATAAAGTAATACGTAACATTTAAGGATGACACACTGATGATATTATGTCAAAATCTTAATACTATCGTAAGACATATTTAAACTCCCATAAAATAATAGTACATGTGCAAAATCAACAATGTTAAGTCATATCTAGTATAACAAATGATAAAGAAACTTAAGTCTGCGATATGGGTTAGTTTGGGAGTCAATTGACTGAAATACAGATGGGTGGTAAGTGGGTAACTCCATACCGTATATTATGATAACCACATAGTAGTAACGTTCCAGATAGAGGGCTGATAGGTCTGTTATATAGGGCATTTACAATATAGTAGGGTAAGCAATTTATGATTAGTATGACATTTGAAAAATAGTTGGTGAATGGAAGATGGAGAAGAGAAAAATATTAAATAAGTAAGATATGAGAGTGGGCATGGAAATTGTAAGAGTTGAAGTAATCCGTGTGTAGTGTTTATATTTAGGTTCCAAGTAGAGAAAGACGAGTAGATACTAATTCTTTATTAATCAA
>JAJMAX010000060.1:0-65832 GCA_030565105.1 Vanderwaltozyma verrucispora
CTGAAAATGGTCAAAGAGATTTAGATCGTATTGCCGCTCAAACTTTGGAAGAAGATGAATAAACAATTTATCTCTAAAATAAATCATATTTAAATATGAATAGATAATTTTTAGAATAAATTTTGTATACATTTTATAATCTACTTCCCCATTTAAACCATTTAATTTAAAAATATTTTAAATCCAATGATCATAAAAGTTAATTGTCTTATTTTTTAGTTGATTAATTTTTAAACTTTTTTTTATAATCTAAATAATTTATATTATCTACTTTTTTCTATATAACTATATATAATAAAACATTCAAAAAGCATAATATTGTTAATAGTACAAATTGCTAATATTCATTTAATTGTATACCATTTCAATGTATGGTCATTTACTAAATATAATATTTTTATTTTACATAACTCTATTAATTTATTTTCTTGTTTTAATGCATTAACGATTATATGGATGATAACCGTGTTTGTTACTGTTATTATTCCGTCTACCACCACGGCCACCACGGAAACCACCATTACTACCACCACGATGGTTTGGTCTACGACTGTTGTTACCACCCCGGTATTGGTAGTCACGATCACGGTCATAATCACGATCATAATCACCACGACTATAATCATTAGATGGCGATGATGGGCCTCTTGGGCCCTTTGGTAAACTCATTGAAGAATCTGATTTCTTATCATCATCTTTATTTGAGTTTTCACTACCTATTGTTTGAACGTTTGTGTTTAAAGCTTCTTGTGGAGTACCAGTATTTGAATTACTTTGGGAGTCAGTAGATTGATTTTGTGGGGTTACATTTGCCATCATTGACATTTGTTGTTGGAACATTTGAGTGTAGTCAATACCAGTTTGTTGTTGCATTTGTTGATAATATTGTTGCATTTGTTGATAGTAATCAGTCATTGCTTGTTGATTATACATTGGATTGAAACCACTCATCATTGGATTTTGGTACATCATTGGATTCATACCTTGCATATTTGGTTGTTGCTGTTGTTGATGTGGTTGTTGTTGAGCCTGCTTTGGAGTATTTCTTGGTTCAGCTCTTTTAATTTCAATTTGTTTACCTTTAAATTCAATATATTTACTTTGACAAACTCTATCAACAGCATCTGGAGAATCATAAGTGACAAAACCGAAACCTCTTGATCTACCAGTATCTTTATCTAACATTAATTGAGCATCAATAATTGTACCATATTGAGCGAAAAAATCTTCAAATTCTTTTGGTCTGACATCAGCACCAATACCACCAACAAAAATTTTACCAGTTTTATCTTGTTCTTCTCTTGGAATAGCTCTTTTTGGATCAATAACTTTACCATCTAGAATATGTTGAGTTTTGACAACTTCATCAACACTTGATGGTTCTTCAAACGTTAAGAAACCGAAACCTCTTGATCTACCAGTATTATTATCTTTCATAATTTTTAATTCAACAACTTTACCATATTTGTTAAAATAATCACGTAAAGTTTCATCAGTAGTTTCCCAATTCAAACCACCAATAAACATTTTACAACTGTCCTTTGATAAATCTGCTTTAACTGGTCTTTGCATATCAGGCTGTTGCTGAGGTTGTTGGAACTGAGACATTGTTTGACGTAATTGTTCCCAAGGCAAAGTACCTGCAACTGGTTGTTCAGTTGTAGTTGTAGTTGAAGGATTGAAAGATGTATTATTTTCATTTGATGAATCTTTATTAGCTTCACTTGATGTTACTTTAGTTTCTGTAATATTACTTTGTTGAGTAGTTGCTAAACTATTTGAACTATTATTATTTAAATCTGTAGAATTAGAATTATTATTACTAGTATTGCTATTTGGTGTAGATAAATTATTCAAATTTGAAGATAATGCTTGTAAAGCAGCCAATTGATCCAAAGAAGAAGTATTGTTAGCATTAGTATTTTCAGTATCATTTACTGATTTTTCTTCAGTTTTATTTTCTGTTTCTTTTGTATTAGTAGTAGTAGTAGTTGGCTCTTCACCACCGTAAATATCGTTAAAGTCTTCGTCTTCTGAATTCATTTCTTCTTTTCTTTCCTTTTGTTTTATAATACTGTTTATATCTATATTTAATTGTTAACTAAAAAAATTAAACAATAAATAATTTAATTTTACTCTTTTTAAGTATGATAATAAATTGATATAGATTTTTATAGAGATTTTTTTTTAATTTCTCGATTGTAAAAAACTGTGTCTCACTCCCTTTCGTTAGTTTTCTTTTTTTTTTTTATTTCTATTTGAAATATATGATATACCAACTTAATAATATATTGACGTTATTTAATTAACTAAAATACGATAACAAATCTTAATTTATATAGAAATTAAAATTAAAAATATAATATAATCTAAAAGAATAAAAATTAATAAATTTTGTAATATATATATATATTTTCTTTTTCCTCTATTAAATAAATGTAATAACTTTCAAAATCAAAATAACGTAGTAAAAATTTTAAAAGAAATACACTAAACCTATCTTAATAATAAATATCGTTACTGTTCTTAATAAATTGTTTACCAAGAAAACAAAGAAAGTGAAGAAAAGATACAAGAAATTTTTATTTCCCTCACCTGGGAACCGTCTCCTTTAAATACTTTTTTTTCTTTCCTCGCTCTGTTTACAAAATTACGGCAATAAAGAAAAAAAACGGGAAGATTTTCCTCTTTTTTGGAGAATTTTAATGGCGGCAAACGGTTCGTGTGCAATGACACACAGCACATTACCGTATTAGGAAACACGAACTGGTATCGTTTCCCCATTTGGTAACATGGCCGAAACGGGTAATTGGTTGTGTCCGGTTTATAATTTTGTAGATGAACCATGGTCCATTGTCCGGTGTCCGGTGTCCGGTGTTAAATTGAAAAAAAAATATTTCGATTTTTTGAAAAATTAGAAACTGTGAAGAAGCAATAGAGCAGGAGAAGAAGAAAGTTCAAATGAGATGAGATGAGATGAGATGAGATGAGATGAGATGAGATCAGATGAGATGAACTGGTTTTTATTGGGAATTCAAGAATTGCTAATTAATTAGTAAACACACAGTCTTATAGTTACCGTATTGATGTTATATTAGTTCTTATCTTTTTTTACGTCTTGTGTGGAGAACTTTATGATATTAACTGGAAACTAATACCACAGCAACAAACGAATGCAATAATGGTTAAGAAATATTTAGTTTATTTAGTTCAAGCTCATTTGAATTTTAGAAGAGCTGAATTGGAATCATTAGCTGATCTTTTCAATATCGAAAAGATAGATTTTACTAATTATAATGATGATACCCCATTCTTTATTGTAAATTTAAAAGATGATGATGAAGCTGCAAAATGGATTGAAAGATCAATTTTAACAAAATCAATATTTGAATACTGGGGTGAAGGTGATACATTAGATGAATTACATAAATCAATTAAATCACAAGAATTTTTTGAAGATTATAAAAAATTATTTAGAGATGATTCATTTAAATTTGAATTTGATTCATTTAGAGGTTATGGTAATGGTAAATTTGATAGGATAAAACAAATTGAATCATTTCAATATTTAGATTTTCAAGGTAAAATTAAAATGAAAAATGCAAAACAAATTTATACTGTTATTGAACAATATCAACCAATTTCTGAAAATATTCCTGGTACTGATCCAATTAAATTTTATTTTGGTAGATTAGTTAAAGAAAGTGATCGTTCTGCTGTAGAAAAATATGACTTAAAGAAAAGACCATATAAAGGTACAACCAGTTTTGAAGCAGAATTATCATTAATAAGTGCAAATATTGCCCAAGTTAAACCTGGAACGATAATGTATGATCCATTTGCAGGTACAGGCTCTTTCTTAGTTGCTGGTGGTCATTATGGTGCATTAGTTATTGGTTCTGATATTGACGGAAGAATGATTAGAGGTAAAGGTGCACAAGCAAGTATAAATATGAATTTTAAAAAATATAATGAAAGTAATAAATTTTTAGATGTTATAACAATGGATTTTACACATAACGCATTAAGATCAAATTTGAAAATTGATACAATTTTATGTGATCCACCATATGGTATTAGAGAAAGTATTAAAGTTCTTGGTGCTAAGGATCCAGAAAAATTTAAAGGTAAAGAAGATGTTGAGATTGATGGTACAAAAGCATTTTTACTACGCGATTATGTACCAACTAAAAAACCATATTCTTTAGATTCATTATTAGATGATCTTTTACAATATTCAACTGAAAGATTACCTATTGGTGGAAGATTAGCATTTTGGATGCCAACAGCAAATGATGAAAATATAGAGACTATCGTTCCTTTACATAAGAACTTAGAGTTGAAATACAACTGTGTTCAGGAATTTAATAAATGGTCAAGAAGATTATTAGTATATATTAATAGAGGTGATGAATTTAATGGTCCAACAAATTTTGGTTTAAAAAGGTCTTCTGCAAATTTTAGAGATCGCTATTTCCAAAATTTTAATTAATAAAACTATATAAGAAGGATAAGTATTGAAGCTACTTATTTATTATTATTATTCTTAAATTGCAAATTTACTATATTTGTTATTATATTAGAATCTAAATAAACTATTATTAATTCATGGGAATTTGTATCATTAAAGTTTCTTGATTGTTTCATTAGGATATTAATTATTTTGATTTATTTTGAAAAATGATAAATGAGGGGATTACAAATGCTAATAATTTTTTCATGCACAGCATGAGGGATAAGGACTTCTTCTATGTTCATCACTATTATTTTTAATTAATGGTTTGGAAATATCAATAATTTTACTCATTTTTGGAAAAACCTTATCTATTTCATTGTCTGTAGTTTTATAATTATCCTTAGTATTGTCATCACTTTCTTTATTTTGGTTCTTATTCTTAACATCCCTGGAGCGTAAGGTATTCGAATCTTTTGAGGTTAATCCAATGTCAGAATCACAATCAGATACGATATCATCATATTCTATTTCCTGTGGAGATATGAGTTCTGAAGTATTTACAAATGAATCTTCATTGTTATTTTCCATTTTATATATTTCACTCAATTGTTCCTTTATTTTGGCTCCATCCTCTAATTCGATTTCATTTTCCTGTATAATATCTTTATATTCTCTATCTTCATAACAACCATGTTCTACTAAATCTTTTATAATAATATCAAATGTTCTCTCTACAACATTTGGCCATTTACAAGTAACCTCAAAATTTCCTGAAATTTCAATTTCATATTTGAATTCTATCTCACTTATTGCTTCTAATACATGTTCATGATTAACTTGTCTTTTCTTGTATAGATCAATTTTGTTACCAATTAAATAAAATCTTGTCTTAGCTAAATCTGTTGGACTTAAAGTATCTATAGATTCTTTTAACCAATGGTCACAGCAACTACGGAAACTTTCAATGTCGCATATATCATAAATTAAAAATATACCATTTGAGCCTTTATATAATGATGGAATCATTGCATTTTTATATCGTTCTTGGCCAGCCGTATCCCATGTTATGCACTCAAAAAATCTGTTATCAATATTTATTATAGTTGTCTTGATATCAATACCAATTGTAGAAGAAGTGTCGATAACCAACTCATCATGATTATCATGATTACCATCTTTTTCATTATTTTGATTATGTTCATCATTTGAATATTTATCATTGTAAAAAGAAGGATGGAAATCATCACAAGTCGGAGATTTTTTATTAAACAATTCTTCGTAATCATTCAAACTATACCTTTTCTTCATTGTATTTATTGAAGATTTATTTCTTAATTTACTTGTTGATGTATTTATTCGTCTTGTATTATTTTTATTGATGCTATTATTTTTATCCGTTAAATTATTTACTGATGATGATGAAACTTCTTTTATTAATTTTAATTGTCCCTTTGTTGGCAGTTCATTATAAAAGGCCATTATCATTGCAGTTTTACCAACATTTGCATCGCCCACTAAAATAGTTTTGATATTTGCTGTTGGAGCAAAAGATAATGAATCCATTGATACATGACCAATGTCAGTTGAAGACACTCTATAAAACGATGAATTTGTCGAGGTTACTCTTCGAGATCCACGACGAGATATATCCAAACCTAAACCAACGGATGATCCTGATGAATCCTGAAGCTGATTACTATTGAAAACTGGAGTTGACGGCATTGAAGATGAAGAATCATTCAAATCATTGCTTGATGTGTATATCGGTAGTACTGGAGATAACGCAGCAGATGCAGGTATGTTCACAGAGTATCTCTTTTTTTTTTTAGACATAGCCACAGATTATATAACTCTTTTGTATACCAATAGCAATATATATGTGTGTATGTATACCCTTTATACTCTATCCAACCTCTCTTCTGTGCAAACCATCCCGGATCTGTCTCGAAGAGATCAAGACAGTTATAGGTTTTTTAAATTTCAGTATTTTTCCACTTTTCTCATCTGAAAAAATATTGAAAAATAAGGTCTGTCGTTGATTTTAGTAGTGAAAATGATCTGAATTGAATGTATTTGTGTGTACATCTAGGATTATTGTGGAGTGTCAGTGAGTGTATTTAATGACTTAGTAAGTATTCAGTTTGAAGAGGTTCAATTGAGTGAAAAAATCATGTGTAGTATTAATATTTTATTAAAAAATATTAATGTTTAGTAAAATAATTAGTGAATTAGTTGACGGAATCTTAACAAAACATAATAAATGAAATAAGAAGATATCATGTTTCTTTTATTTGATTTTATTTATACTTACTTTCTATAAACTATTAATGCAACATTTTCTAATGAAATATCCTTTTCAACGTATCTAATTAATTTAACATCGAAAATATTTTCATCTAAATGTGACTTTACAAAATCGCATCTACCTTGATCAATAATTCTTCTTGCCATCAAACCGTACTCAATTCTTTCTTCTAAAGTTAATTTCGTAAAATGACTATGTTCATTATCATTTTCAACTGGGGTTGTTGTTTTTGATTCTTTTCTATTACTTGATGTTGCCCAAGCAGCAATTTTTGTTAAACTTTTAAAAAAATCATCATATGAAATATCATCAGTCGAATTTGTCTTTGATAAAATATCGTTAATATAATTTTTATTAGCATAAATTTCTGAATTACAAACTTGTCTACAACACATTGCAATACAAATACCTTGTAAAAAATTTGATTGATTTTTAACATTTAAAATTAATGAATTTAATGTTAAATCAGTTGCAACACCACATAAATGTTTTGAAATTGCAATAAATCTATTATTTTCATTTTCATTAACAAATGTATTTAAATTTAAATCTTTAATATCAATTCTAATTCTTTCAACAATTGGTAAAGAATTATCATTCGGATTAATTTCAATTGAATCTTTCTTTAATTTATTATCAAATTTCATTCTATTTGTTGATCTATCAATAAGAATAAATTTATTTTGTAACTTTTTAATATTATTATTATTTTGTTTTTTATTTATAGATTTAATCGTTTGATTAATATAACGTGATAATTCTGCTCTACCACAACCAAATTCAAAAAAATTTAAATTTAAATTTAAATTTAAATCAATAATATTTAAATCTAACATATTTTGAATTAATGAAGATTGTTGAATTGCATGATATTTTTTACCAATTAAATTATTTTCATTAAACTCTTTATACCTTTTATCTTTCATGAAATTATTTTCTTTTATTTCAAATGGAATATCATTAAATTTTTCAATATTAAATATTTTTTTAATTATTGGTAATGAAATTTGAATTAAATCTTCAATAATTAATTTTGAATTAACATCATTCTCATTCTCATTTTCATTTTCATTTTTTCTATTTAAAAAATTACAATTAATATCTTTTGAATAAAATGATTTATTATCATTTGAATGTAATAATTTCAATTTATTACATTTTAAAAGATGTTTATCTAATTCATAATCCCAAACAGTATGTGAATTATCTAATGTACATGGAATTCTTTTTGAATTTTCTTTTCTAATAATATGTTCTGAACAAAACACATTATTTGCTGGTCTTGTCATACCACATCTTCTATTCTTATATGGTATAATAAATTCACATTGTAATCGTTGTTTCTTAGTAATAGGTTCTGACATTAGGAAATATTTGCTTACTTATTTGTGTGCATCTGATCTGATCTCATATCATATCATATCATCTCATCTCATCTCTTTTAAGCCTTTAGCAAAATATTTCAGTAACTGCTTGCAATTAAAGCTCACATGATGTAGAAAGGCATTACCGTTACCCTCTCTTCCCAGTTACCCGTCCAAACACAGGGCCAATCTAGGGTATATAATAGGGTTATACTGTCCGTATAAAAGTATAAATGTGTTTCAGTTATACCTAATCTCTGCCCGGGTAATGCCCCTCCTGCTTCTCCATTTCTCCGCTTCTCCGTTTCGGTGGAAGGGGATGAATGAACGGCTGAATGGAAAGGGGACATTTAGATGGCGGCTATTTAAATGTTTGTGTCTATCGGACAGATGGCGATGGGTTTTATAAGGATTTGCCTTAATCAAAACAAAAGTCATTCCGAAGAACAGAAATGAAAAGTATATAAACAGGGAGAAATTACTATCTCTTGTCTTTTGATTCTTGCAATTGTAATTACAACTATAACTACAATCCCTTGTCAACTGTCAACTGTCAACTGTCAATTACCAATTGTCAATTATCAATTGTTTATAATGCCTGTTGCTGTTGAAGAAAATCATATTGAAGAAAATAATAAATTAAAGATTACTGTTATTGGTGCTGGTGGAGGTATTGGACAGTCATTATCATTATTATTAAAGACAAATTTATTAAATGATAATATTGAATTATCTTTATATGATGTAAATTTTAATGTTTTAAATGGTATTGGAGCTGATTTATCACATATTAATACAAATTGTAAATTATCAATAAATGATAATTTAATTAATTCAATTGAAAATTCAAATTTAATTATTATACCTGCTGGTGTACCAAGAAAACCTGGTATGACAAGAGATGATTTATTTAAAATTAATGCAAATATAATTAAAAATTTATCAATTGAAATTAATAAAAATTGTTATTCAACAATACCATTTATTTTATTAATTTCAAATCCAATAAATTCATTATTACCAATTTTACAAAATTATTTATCAATTGATTATAAAGGTAAATGTTTTGGTATTACAAATTTAGATTTAGTAAGAGCATCAACATTTATTAAACCATTTATTAATTCAAATTTAAATTTAAATTTAAATTCAAATTTTGAAATTAAAATGCCTTATGTACCTGTTATTGGTGGTCATGCTGGTGATACAATTTTACCAGTTTTTTCAAATACTTTTTACAATAATAAGAAATTTTCATCTTATGATTTAATTAATGATGAAATTATATTAAAAAAATTAATTCATAGAGTTCAATATGGTGGTGACGAAATTGTTAATGCAAAAAATGGTGCTGGTTCTGCAACTTTATCAATGGCTTATTCTGCTTATTTAGTTACAATTAAATTTATCGATTTATTACAAGATAAATTAACTTCAATTGATGAAATTTTTTATACATGTTTAATTGAAAAAAATTCATTAGATAATACACCAATTATTAAAACAACTAATATTGAAGAAACTTTAGCATTAACAAATAATTCTAAATATTTTTCAATTAATTGTATTATTAATAAAAATGGTTTACAAGATGTCGATTCATCTATATTAAAAAATTTAAATGATTATGAAAGATATACTTTATTACCAAATTGCATTAACCAATTATCTACAAATATTCAAACATCACTGGATTTTATATCTTCTAATCCACAATAAGTCACACAAAACTACCATCACAATTAACTTATTACTCATTGCCACCACTCTTCTTTATTCATTCACCCTCCTTCCTTCGCCTTCATCCCACCCTCCCTTATTTTTTTTTTTTTCTTTCTCACTTTTCAGTATCAACTTCTGTACGAAAAATGTTCGATCATTATTGCATTGAACATTGCCGATGATACTTTCAAAGGATATATAAATTCAAGGAAGTATAATCATCTTTAGTGGTTAATGAATAATCAATTTGATTCTCCCTCCATTATCATTCAGGTATACGTTTTTTTTTCTTCTTTATTTCTTTCTTTCATTTTTAATAATATTCGTTACATGTATTTAAAACTAGTATCTATCTATATTCTTTCAGTATAACAAATAACAAACTATAACTACAAGAAGGGCATTATTATTAATAAAATATGTACTCGGATAATCCAAATCAATCATTATTGATACCTGATGATTTTAAATATTCAGTAAAGATAAGCTCATGTGAACCTGAAATTAGATTAAATTTTCAAAGAAAAGTTTATTCATTATTATCAACACAATTATTAATTACATTTTTCTTCTCATTTTTCACATTAAAATTAAATTTTTTGCAAGATTTTATTATTACTCATATTAAATTATGGTATTTATCATTATTTATTTCTTTTATTTCATGTATTTGGTTATCATTGGTACCAAATCCAAATGATGTAAATATTACGTTAAATGACAATAACAACATCAATAACGACAACCTTATTGATACTAACCAATCTTTACCTTGGTATTATTTACCAAATAAAAAATTACAGTTTATTGTATTGCTGATTTTTACATTTGCTGAATCATACTCATTATCATTAATTACTTTATCTTATGATTCAAATACTGTGTTATCTGCATTATTAATTACTCTAATCATCGTTGCTGGGGTAACAATCTCATCATTATCACCATTGTTCCAAATATCAATGCAATCAATAACTTCAATTTATTACTGGTTGAATTGGACTCTTTGGTTAATGATAGGTATTGGTATTTCAAGTTTCTTCTTTGGTATTAATAATAATTTACAAAATTTGATATTTGGTTGGTTAGGTGCAATCGTTTTTACCGTTTACTTATTTATTGATACTCAATTAATTTTTAGAAAATGTTACATTGATGATGAAATTAAATGTTGTATGATGTTATATTTAGATGTAATTAATTTATTCTTATCAATATTAAGAATAATGTCAAACACTGAAGATGATTGATGCTATCTTACTCTTTCATGATCTATTGCATACACACACACACACACACACACAAACACACAAACACACAAACACATCTATATATAATAACTTATAAAAGGTTTTTTTTTTTTTAAATAGTTTATGTTCTTAATTAATAAAAAATATTAGCAAGATTGATAAATACACATTCACACTCTTAATCATTCACACGTATATGTATTGAATAAATATGTAAAAAAAAATCTTGATTTAAAGATATCCCATTATATTATATTTTTTATTATATGATATTATTTATATTGAATTATATTGAATTTTTAAAAATGCATTATACAATTAGATTAAATGTAACCAATTCTGTTAGCAATGTCTAAAGCATCAAAATCAGCAGTTAATCTAACATAAGCCTTCTTAGTACCATTTGGTCTGATTAAAGTGTTAACAGATCTAACTTCAACTTCGTATAATTCTTTAACAGCTTGTTTAATTTGGTATTTGTTAGCTTTTAATGAAACTTGGAAAACTAAAGTGTTACCATCTTCAACTAATTTCATAGCAGTTTCTGAATTAATTGGCTTTTCAACAACTTTGAATGAATCCATTCTGTTGTAATGTGGAACAGATTTAGAAGCATATTTTGGAGATCTGGCTAATTTTAAAGTCTTTGGTAATCTGAAAGAAGCAGAAGTTCTAACTTTCATGGTTTTCTTACCGTTGGTACCTTTAACAACAGCTTTTTTAGCAGCATTAGCTTTAACAGATGGGGCCATTTTTGTTGATATGATTAATTGGTTTATTATATAAATTAGAAAATTTCAATACACAATAACAAAATGCTTATTTGCAAATATTCGAATATATATATATATATATATATTCTTTAATATTATTACTACTCATCGATATCATTTACTATGAATATCAACTGACTAGAAGTTTTCCACCCAGCACATAACCAATAGTTAACGAATTATGAACTGTCAACGTCAAAGTGACCATCCAAATCCATTCATTAACATGCTATCATTGTTCGTATTCAACACGACAATGGCTAATTGAGTGAACTGTACAACTATTGCCTATCACTAGCTAGCTAACTTTATTCATTTACTTTCACTGTGAAATTGATGAGATTGGTAAACTTTCAGTAAAATTTCAGCAAGTTCATGAGTGTGCGTGCCTTTGCGGGACACGTTCCGTCTGCCACGCGGGACGAAACCTGCCGGCTGCGGTAAGAGAGCCTCCGCCTAAGTTTGAATTTTTGGTGATGTGTCTAGGCAGAGCCAAGCCTAAACTTAGCGGGAAAATACGGAAAGTTGCTGGGGAGAGAAACGGAGCGGATTGTCAAAACAAAAATGTTTTTTTTGTTCTGACAACGCAAAGGTGTACGGTCTGAAAATGTGCGCTGCATCCGTACATTTGGAACTTGACAGTCCTATATTTTATTGTATACAGTAATGATTATAAATAAAGTCGTTTAAAACTGTAAGATCTGAATACTTATTTTTACTTTTTATTTACAAGTTTAATTATATTGATATATATATATGTATGTGTATGTGTATATTTATGTATATCCATACAGAGAATAATGATTGGAGAAAAATTGAAGAATATTTGTTAGTTTTAAATTAGAATTAGATTGCTCTTCTTTCCCTTACTTTTTACTATTTTGTGTTATGAATCATAATAATAGTTGAAGATGTAGTGTACAGAAAGAAACTGTTATTATTATAAATGTGATTGGTGTATTGATGTATTTTCTCAAAGATCTATAATCTTCTAACTCTCGGTGCTTTAACACCACCAAATTTCAATGCTGTATTATCACTAATTCTGGTAACATTTTTTCTAATTGTTGTACCTTCTTTACCATTCAACGCCGTTATAAATGCATTTCTACCCTTACCGAAATCTTTCATTACAATTTCAATATCTTTATCTAATAATCTTTTCTCTTGAATCATTTGAAATAATTTTGTTGAAGTTTGGAAAGTTGCTTCATATTCACCTCTTGCAGCTTTACGGAAACCAAGACAACCTGTTGATAGACTGAATTTTACCTTTTGTGGTAATTTTAAATAATATAAATAGGCATCATTATACGATATTTTATCACCATTAATTGCCATATAATTTAAATCTTCAACAACAGCAGAATACGTAAAATGAGTATTATTTTTACCAAATAAACAATTCAAAACATATTTTACAGTCCTTTCATTTGGTCCAATAACATTTTTACTATTACTCTTATTACTAAAATTATCATAATTCCTATTCCTAATTGGTTCAATAACATTTGAAATTTCTCTTTCCTCAATATCTTTTGTAATATTACTAAACGAAATACCATCATTCAAATTCTTTGCATCCACATCACTACTCAAAAGACGTAAACCTTTAAAACCATCAGCAATGTTCCCATTTTTAATAAATGACAGCCATCCATTATTTTTCACTACAGCATTTTTAAACATGGTACCAATACCAAACAAAAAAACCACAGATTTTTTTTACGAATACAATATATAATATATATTTATCCCCAATGACTCCAATCCAATGCTTTTAATGACCTCTATATACCCAAGAATCCTCTACGAATCACAACATTTAACTGAAATATCTCAATAATTTTTCACTTTATATGTTTTCAGTTTCTGTTCCCCTTCCAATTGCCCTCTCTAATCGTTCTGTACGGGGGAGCCATGGAATGCAAGATTTTGGGAAATCATGTTTATAAGAAAAATTGATTGAGATAGAACTCGATTTTTAATGAGATTTATGGAGAAATATACATGAAGAGTGGAGTGAATCAACTAGGACATACTGCTGGTGAATTGTTAATATAATAATTTAGGTGATTGAGGAATTTTTTCTGTGGAAGAACGGAGAAATAACAATAAAATTTGAGTTAAAAAAGAGAACGATTGTGAAGGATTGTCGTTATTGTGAATACATTTTGTGTAACTCAAAATATACTTGTTAAACAGTGATTTAATTAATACACTTATTGTTTTAAAATAAGAATTGAACCATTCCATTTTGATTATATATTTATATCCATTTCATTACTCAATAAATTTAAAGCTTTTAAGGGAAAAAAAAAAAATCACATTGAAATATACTATTTACAAAAATACTAAATAAAGAACAAAAATGTCAAGTGGACCTCCAGGAATGAATAGTAAATGTGAAGAATTTTTGGCTGATGATGTTACCTCCAGTAGATCTGGTAATGTAAGACATATGTTGATTAAAGAATATAGAAAAATTGGGCATGGGGCTTTTGGTACAGTTGTACAAGCTTATATCACTCCTGATAAAGAACAATGGTATGGACCTTTTGCAATTAAAAAAGTTCCAGCTCAAACTGAATATAAATCAAGAGAACTACAAATTTTAAGAATAACGGATCATCCAAATATTGTAAAGTTAGAATATTTTTTCACTCATTCATCACCTTCTGATAATAAAGTTTATCAACATTTAGCGATGGAATGTTTACCTGGTACCTTACAAATCGAAATATCTCGTTATTCATCAAATCAATTACAATTACCTATTAAACATGTTAAATTATATAGTTATCAAATTACGCGTGGTATGTTATATTTACATGCATTAGGAATATGTCATCGTGATATAAAACCTTCAAATATTTTAGTTGATTCAAGTACTGGTGTTTTAAAAATATGTGATTTTGGTTCTGCTAAAAAATTAGAACATAATCAACCTTCAATTAGTTATATTTGTTCAAGATTTTACAGAGCTCCCGAATTGATTATTGGTTCAACTCAATATACAACTCAAATTGATATTTGGGGTTTGGGTTGTGTAATAGGTGAAATGTTAATGGGTAAAGCAGTTTTCCAAGGTCAAGAACCATTATTACAATTAAGAGAAATTGCAAAATTGCTGGGGCCACCTGATAAAAAATTTATCTTTTTTTCTAACCCAGGATACGATGGTCCATTATTTTCAAAACCATTATTTTCTGGTTTCCCACAATCTCGTTTTGAAAAGTATTTTGGTCAAGCTGGCCCTGAAGGGATTGATTTATTAATGAAAGTATTGGTTTATGAGCCATCATCAAGATTATCACCAAGACGTATTTTAGCACATCAATTTTTTGAAGATCTAAGAAAAGAGGAATATTTCTTCCCAAGAGGTGAAACACAACCTGTACTTTTACCACCATTATTTGATTTTAGTGAATTTGAATTACATGTCCTTGGTGATTTCGTCTCTTCTATTAAACCACATGAAGATACTGAGAGCTAACTATATTATATGCATTAAAATTAACTTACAAAAATTAAAGAAGTAAATTATCATGGTTTTGAGGGACAGAAAGAAATTTGTACTTGATTAAAAAAATAATAACTTAATGTATAATATTATGATCTTCTAGTTATTACTATTAAACTTAAATACCTGTAATATATAATAATAAAATATTAAAAATAATTTATTTCTGTATTCTGAATAAGCTTATATATATAAACATTAAATGCTGAGAGAGTGTGTATTCACATAATTATATCTGTATAAAAAATTAATGTTTTATATAAAGAAATTGTAATTAATACTGAAGTAATAATTCAAAGGTGCATAAGGCATACAAGTTTCAAAGGTTAATATTGTGAAGTGATAGAAATCGATGATAAATATCTAGTCATAGCGGCTATATCTACTTGGTAAACTTTGGAACGAACGGTTAGAGGATGGATTATTTTTGGATCTACCCATTCCTCTAGGAAATAGATTGGTAATAATTGATCTGGCCCCACTTTCAGATGCTTCATTCAAGGTTGTCGGTGGATCGATTCTTTTAACCCAGAATGAAGCTAGAAACCAACCACATACGGCTATGAATATCAATACACCAAGAATACCATACCACCATGCACTACTGCTGTCTTGGCCAGGAACTGTAACATTCATACCAAATAAACCTGTTATAACATTTAAAGGGACCAACATAGTACCAATCATGGTGACTCTGCCTAACATTTCTGTGACTTTGTTATTAGAATTGAAAGATTCAACTTGTAATTGAGCTAAATAGTTAGAATGGGATCTTGAGAAAATCTTTTCGTAAGAAACTAAATTTTGAAACATTGTTAACAAATGATCCTGAATATCACCTAAATACAAAGCAATTTCACCTCTTGGTTGAGCTACTTGTGGTTGGTTAGGAACGTTGCCTGGTCCCATGTTCAATCCATTAGAACTTGCTTTTAAGTTTGCAATATTAAGTTGAGAAGTTAGAGCTAACCCAATACCAGCAACTTCATCTTGGCATCTTTTGGCGAACATTTTAATAACATCGGCTTTTCCACTAAGTAATCTCATTAAGGTCATTACTTTACGTCTACTTTCACCAATTTTCCTTAACATCAATGCAAAATCCATATCACGAGCCATAAAAACAGAATCTTCGATTGTATCAGCTTCATATTCAATAGATTGGATTACAGGGGCAAAACTATCTGTGATATCATCAATTAAAGCATAACATAGCCAATCCGAATTAACATTAACATAATCACGTAATTGTCTAACACGTCTTCTGACATTAGCACAATGTGATATTGGACCAAAGTGGAATGTAAGAACACCAGTTCTTAAAACCACAATGTATACATTAATTGGTTCCAAATAATCTTCAGACTCTTTATCATTTTCAAAGGTATGGAAACAAACAAAGTAATAGGATTTGAACATTTCAACCTTTTCACGAGTTTCCTGCATTCTGATATCTTCTGCTGTCAAAGGATGAATACCAAAGGACTTTGCAATGCATCTCATTTCATCGTCTGTTGGACAGATACAATCCAACCACCAAGTTGATTCACCACCTCCAAACAACTCAAAAAATGATTGTCCTGGATTAACTAATGATGCAATATCTTGGGCATGGACTGTATCATCTGAATTAGAAGAGAAAAAGGAATATCTATTAGGACAATAATATTCCTCTTTATTAGGCTCATCAGGAATATGGTAATCTGGATAACTTTCTTTTTCGTCTCCTTTAAATGACATACTATCTGGTAAGTTGTAATCACCCTCAACCTTATTGAAACCAAATGATATACCTTGGGGCTCTTCAACAATTGAATCTCTTTTGATACCATCAACATGCCTATTGTTTTCATTTTTTATATTATCTGAATTACTACTAGTAGAACTTAGTTTTTCATCCTTTGGTGTATATTTTAGAGCAGCAGTTGAATTTGTCGATGCAGAACTAGTTACTGCTGTATTTCTAAAAATAGAGTGATGAATAATTTGAGGATTCTGAATACGGCCCAAATATTCTCTTTTTTGATCGTTAACCTGAACTCTAAATTCTTCTAATTCATCAAAATCGATACCATTAACACGAGTATGCAATTGTGGAGACATAGGGAAACAAACATCTTCTTCGGTTTCTTGCGATTCCCTTGATGCTTGTGAATCCTGTGAATCAAAAGAAGATCTTGTCCCTTTATTTCTTGAAGGTTGTGCCTGGGGGATTTGTTGATCATCTTTATCTGATTTTTGTGTTAAAGTTCTAGTAAGCAAAGTTAGTGGATTGAGTCCAGATGCTGTTGATGACGAAGAATTTGCTCTTGATTTTGGAATTTTCAATTTCACTTGAGCACCTTCATTTGAAATTGAATGACTCTTCGACAATCTACGATTTGATGAAGGAGATGTTGAATTATCAACAACATTTTCAACAAACAAAGGTTTCTGATGAGGGATAGAATGTGCTAGCCTCGATGGTCTGGCATTAGATGTTTGAATAGTTGTCATCATTTGATGATTAGGAGGTAACGCCACGTCGTTATCAGAATCATCCTCAAAAGTCATCATTCTTTTAGTTTCCATAGGTTTTGTGTTTGGATATCGTGGATGCATATGATATGGTTCATTATTATTACTACTAGTACTATTATTATTATTGTCGTCGTAATTGTTATTATCAGTTGAAGTTTGTATATTAGCTTCTCTTGGTATGTAATTGTTCTTACTTCCTTTTCTTTTATTGTTGTCATGACTCCCAGAAGATAAAATAGTATTTGGTGGAATGCCATCATTTAAACTAAGTTCTGGGATAGGTTCCGCCACACGGATAGGTAATGAATCGATATGTTGCCTATGATCATATAATTCAACATTATCTTCTGTCTTCATAGAGACCATGGAGTCTGCAATGGAAGCAGTTGGAGAAAGTGATGGAGAAGAAATAGCTGATTCGTTTGAGGAAGACATTTTGTAATATGAATACTTCTAACCAGATAGTGAATATATATATATATATATATATATATATATAAATATAGATATATTTAGTATCGTTATTAACCCTTTTTCTATATTTGATTCAACAGTTCAACATGAGAATTGTTCCAAATTTCATATCAATATTTATATAGCCTGTTTTCACTTTAAAGAATTAACTGTAATATGAGTATAGCTTCATAAATGTCTGATATTTATGCTTGAGTCCGTATATATACCACTAAGTAAACATAGTTGCAACTAATAACTTCAACATCATTCAAATAAACTACACATTTATAACTGACTAATGAACTGTTTGTTATTCAATTTCGAATTTTGCTGGTTACAAATTTTCATGTCTGTCGTTCAGAATGACTGGAATAAACCCATAATAAAGTCAAAGAAACTTTCAACTTTAATCATTAAAACAATGGTTATATCAGATCGTGAGTATCACAGAGTGGCTTAGTAGTGAACCAGATAGATTCAGCTAAGACCCAGTCGAGTTACCTACTTTCTTCCAGTTTCCCTAGAGTGCCTGTCTTTTTTTTTTTAAAGAAAAAGTGTAAGATTTCGACATTGAACAAGCTGATAGAGAGCATTGGTTGTTGGAACACTTTGATCATTGCAATTCGATATCGATATCAGTGTAATAATACTGCTATTTACAGTTTAGGCCCACGCTTTCCAGAAAACTGATAGAGAAGACATGATTTCGTTATTGAGAGTGAACAGAAATTGTTCAAAATTTTTATTGCAAAGAACAAGATCGTTATCATCTTTAATTATTATTCCTAATGCATACAAATACCAACTTCCTTTGATTAGAAATTTCAGTAGAACAAGACGGTTATTAAACGGTGATAGCAATGATAATAAACTCAATGATACGTCAATCCCATTAGGAGGTTTTAAAGTTGATAAACCAATGCTAATGCTTGCATTCACATGCAAAAAATGTGATACAAGATCATCTCATAGTATTTCAAAACAAGCATACACAGGTGGTACCGTAATGGTTACATGTCCAGGTTGTCAAAATAGACATTTAATAGCAGATCATTTGAAAATATTCAATGATACAAATATCACAATTGAAGATATAATGAAGGCAAAAGGTGAGTCAGTGTCACAATCAACCGATGATCTAATATTCGAAGACATTCCGGATAATTTAAAGAACTTAATTGGTCATTATTCCAAGAATGCACCACCTGAATTCAAACAAAAGTTGGATAATGAGACTATCCATAAATTGCCAAAAAATAAAGAATGAAAAAGGAATTCTTCCATCCATCGAAATACAAACATTTGTAAATATCTATCCATACACTTCTATACTAATACATATAGCAATATAATGCCTTTACCCCCATTCATTACCATCATTTTCTTTATAACTTTTAGCTCATCGACTAGTCAAGTTCTTCATAGTGGAAGGTTTTTCGCTGCTTAATTATTTCATCGAGGTGAAATTTATCAGAAGTATAAGTTGGGAAAATATGATTCATTAAGTGGTTGGTTTTTAATGTATATACAAGTAATATGTAAGGTCAATTGATACAACAATACGAACATTCGTTTTAGCTCGTTACTCTTTTGGAATCTATGAAAGCTTTCCAGAATTTTGGCAAGACTACATACAGCTTTTTGTCTTCTAAGAACGACCATGAGTCAGGTCAGAGGTCAGGAGTCATCGTCTCTGAATTAGACAATATACATTTGGATAATGTCCAGACATATCCAAAAGTGCATTTACTTTTGTTACCTCATACTATTTTATTGATGATTTTGCAATTGTTAGATAGAACAACGCTATTATCACTGTGTGCTGTTAATTCAAAATTGTACAATATAATCAGTAATGATTTTTTGTATAAAAACGTTATACTGGAAGATAAATTATCTTTATTAAAATTCAATGCACTAATACACTCAGAATTTCATACAGTTGATATATTAACTAATTACAGCCATAATAAAAAAAATTTATCACAGAATGCAAGGTTTTTAGTGAAATCTGTCGAATTTATAAATCCACAATGCCATGATTCATTATTGAAATATAGCAGCTTTTATAAAAATGATAATAAAACTTCTATTGGAGGAACTTACAGTTTTGAATCGAATAACTCAATTAATAAATCTACATATATGAGGTCATCATCTTCAACAAGAAGAAATGAGAATATATCACCAGGTTTAATGTCACCATTAAGAAAAATCATTTCAAATACCAATTCAAATTCTGATGATTCTGATACAAGAAAACCAAGAAATAATTTAAGGAAATTAGATAAATGGGAAGATAAATACTACCATTATACTTATATCGAATTAATGTTGGATATTATTGATTATTTACCGAATTTAAGGAAAGTTATATTAAATGAAGTTGAATCAAATTTTAAAATTCCTTTATTATATTCTGTATTTAATGATGGTTCAAGAGAATTTTTTAGAAAAATTATTAACGGTACACAGTCAATGAATATGAATGATCTTCGAACATTTCAAGTCTCAACTGATTTTGCAACTGAATACAATAGAAAATTTTATTCACTACCCAGAGTTAAAACATTAGAAATCAGAGGCCAGATTGACAAAAGAAACAATAATCAACTACATTTAAAACCAAATTTATTATGCCCGTTTGGTATTATAGACGAATTAGTGTTAGAAAATATTATTATTAATACTGAATCTTTAGACACACCATTTGAATTTATTCCTATGCATTTAAAAATTAATGATGATGGCTTCTACGACCTTCATTCAACCACAAAATCTTTGAGTTTGGATAATTGTAAAATTCTTCCTGGGAATGGTATTTTAAGATTATTCAACGATTACTTTCACTGTGTTAAAGATTTAGAGCTGTTGAACATAACTAGTAAATATGATTTATTATTAAGTAATTGTTTTTCTTCTTTAAGAAACCTAACAATTGACTGCAGCAGTAAAGTGTTTACAAATGAAGATTTAGTTGATGACAGTTACTATTATAAAGATGAATCTGAACAAGCCATCGATAATGTGAATGATATTGAGACTTTATTAGATGCAAAAACCGATAATAGTTTACAAGCTCCTCCTCCAACCTCTGCCGTGGTACTTTCTCTAGATTTAGGATATATACCCAGAAAGACAGCAGATCCAGCACAACTGGCAATAAACAAAAAAAAACCTGCTCTTCTAACTCACCAACAACAATCAATTTTTAAACGCTCAAACATACCTGAATTTCATTCATTTTTTCATTATTATAAAAATTTGTGGGATAGAATCCCTTTTAAGGGAATTAATATCAATGTAGTTAATATCCCATTTACAAATGTTTTTCCTCTTTCACCTGACATCTTTTGGGAAAACTTGATTTTTCATACAAATGATGATCAAGATACATTAATTGCTTTTCGAACTAATGATCAAGAGCCAGCCCCAGAAAATAATGAATCAAACTATTACTGGGATTCTAAAGTTAAAACTTGTTTAAAAAAAAGTTTAGAAAAAATTCAATATCAAAGAAAGTATAATCATATTTCTATCGAAGAAATTGTAAATGATTTTGATCACGACACGATTAACAACTTTAATAACTTTAAATTATTTAAAGACATTCCAAATTTAAATCTATGGTGCTTCTTAGAATCATTGTCCAAATTTAAATCTGTAAGAATAAAAATGCTTCGAAAATGGCTATTCTGCACGCCTAGGTCAAGATATGATTGGGAATTATTATTTAAACCGGTTCTCAAAGTTAATGTCCCAGTAGAAGTACGTGATAAGGATGGATTTGTATTATATTCGTACGGGGAAGATTTATCCAAATATCATAAAAGCTAAAATATTGAGGTACTCTCCATTGAAAATTTCCATATTTTTATAATCTTACAATAAAGACTAACTATTTCTTATGCTTGATATATATTTTTTTAATTTTTTTTTTTTTTACTTTTATAGTTATTGTATACTTAAATATATATAATTATATGTGACATATAGACTTTTTGAAGATAATCTTATAAAGCAAAGAAATTGTTATCATCAAATGTTGGATATATAAAACCTTGTTCAGTTAATGTGTTACAACATTCTCTGACAGTTGTTTCATTTATATTTAAAGATTGTGATATAAGTTGAATTGGAATTGCAAAATTGTTTGCATCTTTACCTTCACATTGTTGTTTACAAAATTCCAAAATTTTATTCAATGGGTTACCTGTTTCATTTGAATCTTTTTCTTGAACAAATAATGATTGTCCATTTTCATTACCATTTCCAACAGATGCAGAGTCTTGTTGCATTTTACCAGTAGAAATAGCATGCGATTTAATAACTTCTAAATGATGAGAAATAACTTCATTAAAAGATTCGATATTTTTAATAACAGCATATTGCACATTTTTTTTACCACTAAATTCTTTCAAAGAACCATAAATTTTAACGTATGTACCAATAGTATGTTGTTTTGCCACTTGAGAATCTTTCATTACATTTTCATCGTTTTCATCTTCCATAACTGTTGTCTCTTCTCCCCATTTCCTCACTTCTATTTGACCAGTACCATCTTCAATAGTAATATTAATACTTGAAGTATGATCTGTGATATTTCTCACTACACCAACAAATGAAATAGAATGTAACTCTTGATTATGAATAACAAAAGGACCATCTTGAACTAACTGCTTGGAATCCAGAATTTGTTTGATAGAAACAGGAGTTAGAGTATTGGTTCTAATACCACTACTGCCATCTGCTGAACCGTTTCTGGAATCAGTGCTATCAAATCCGCCACCACCACCACCAGTAGAGTATTCAGTGTATGTTTGGTAAGTAGCCATCTTTTCTTGATTTTATAAAACCTGATACTCTTTTGTCTTAAGATCACCAATAACTATAACAGATATATATGTTATTATTACTGTCAAATGCACTTACTCATCACCTTTATAACCCTCCAGCTAACAACTTAAACTCACTGGATTGATAAGTAAATTGGTATGGTATTACTTTCAATTTCAGAAACGCGTAAACTTTCAATTGCAGCGACTTCACGCGTTAGCTGCATGGAAAGGCCGGGTATCTCTCACATCCAGCAACATGTCACTGACAGAGGTACACTTAAGATGGACAATAGCGAGGGCAATACAGGTTGAATCTCCACCGGTAGTCGCTGAATCGTTGCCTAGAAGATGTAGATGCCAGCACTGTGGCCTTGAAGAGAATGGATATCTGTCCTACCTTATATTCACATTGTGAGAGTATTTCGTGATTGCATCTGAGTCTGAGGAAGAGTGAGTGAGTAAGTGGGTGAGTGTGTTAAGTACAGTCACAGTTACACGTTCCACATTACATATCCTTCCATCTCTGTATTGGCTGACTGTTTCCCTCACTAACCAGAAAAGTTACTGCGGAATAGCCCACATCACTTTGGACGCCAGCTTAATTTTGTCAAATTTTTTCCAAAATTGAAATTTAATCGATGAGCTGAATAATGTTGATGAGATGACACCATGAATATAGCAATAACGAATGGTTAGTGCAGTATATCGAGCCACCTAGGTGTAAATATTTGCTTATTTTGACATCTGTTCACTGTTACAAAAAAAGACTCAGTTGATTTAGCGTCTTTTTAAGCACAATTTCAATAATTGAGGTATACCGATAACTTCTACTTCCACTTGGGTATTGGATCATGGAATCTGTTTTACAAGCCCATCTGTTATTAGCTTCTGATATCTTTTCATTCGAAAATGATATAAATCTAAAAGATTCGAGCATATCTGAAGAAACTTTGAAATATGCCAAACTCATTTTAAATGGTGAATCATCTGTTGTTGTAAAAAATATTGTTGAACAAATTGGTGTTTTTATTGAATTAGAAGAAGATGCTGTTACTGTTGAAACTTTATTACTGAAAATCAATGAATATATCACAAATAATGTTCAAAATAAAATTGATTTAAATAATGCCTTATTATTAGCAATTTCATTATTACAAACTTTTATTCAAAATAATTATACTGGTCCATTATCAACAATAGATTTGAATAATTTATTATTCTCCAATAAAATTTCAAATGATATATTAAATTTAACATTAATAAATTCTTTAACCCTTTTAGGCCAACCTGCATATGAATTAATGGATTCTCCTTTATTATTAGTATTTGCATTATTATTATTAGAAAAATTAACTAATCAATCGACGTTATTTTCTGCTATTGCAAATGATATCGAACCTGAATTAATTGAAATTTCTTCAGCTGAAACTCCAAGTTTATTAGCATTTGCTCATTGGTGGAGGGCAAGAGCTATCATGACACATTTATCACTTTTGCCAGAATCTACTGGTTTCCCACCTGTTATCGCATCATCAATTTTAAGTTCAGCTGATATTGCTTTAGCTGTAACAAAAGATTTCCCTGAAACCGTTTTTGAAGAACTTAGGAAAAAAATTTATACCATATATTATTTGGAAAATACAAAATGTTCATTAGCAATTAATACAGAACACTTATGTTTACAATCATTGATTAAAGTTAAAAAATTAACTGATTTTAAATTTGTATTGACTGGTGCTCGTGCAAAAAGAACTAAATTTCAACAAAATGCTCATGCTGGTTTGATTATTTTAGCACAATCATCATCTGCTATGTTAGATTACGATAAAATCGAAACCAAAAATGATACTCCAGAAGATTTCAATTTAAATTCAGATTTATTATTAGAAAAACCAATTTTTGAATCTATTGGTTTAGAACCAATAGATGAACAAATTGTTAAAAAACAAAAATTGGATGAAGAACAAATTATTGAAGATGAAAAATTACTACCTTTAGCTATTCGTCAAGAAAATATCCCTACTGTTTTACAACATTTAGATCCAAATGAGCAACCAAAACTTTCAGCTTATGATGAGATTCAACTGTTATTACGTTTATATACAATCAGACAGACAACTCCAGCAAAAGACGCACTAGTAGAAGAAGAATTAGCTGCCCTTCTAGCGAGAATATTATACCAAAAAGGTTCCAAAAACTGGACAATCTTTTCTCGTTGTTTATGGGAAAGATCTATTATCGAAACAACAAAGGCTAAGACTATTGAAAGAGGTTTATTACAGATGCAATCCCTTGTAGAAGAATTAGGCTTACAGATTACAACAAGATTATTACCACAATCTACAGATGCTGAAACACACTCACCTGTACCAAGAATGAAATACATCCATCAATTACCTTTCATTCCTCGTTGGAATTTAGATGCTTCATTAGCTGAGAAATATATGTCAGTTGGTATTTTAAGATCAGCTGTTGAAATTTATGAAAGATTAGGAATGAGTTGTGAAGCAGCATTATGTTATGCTGCTGTCGGTGATGAAAAACAAGGTGAGGATATTTTATTGAAAAGATTAGAAAAGAATCCAAATGATGCAAGAGCATATTCTATTTTAGGTGATATAAAACAGGATCCAGAGTTATGGCTAAAGAGTTGGGAGATCGGTAAATATGTAAATGCAAAGAATTCTTTAGCTAGATACTATTACAACCCTCCAAAGAGCTCCGGTTTATCCAGAGATTACGCTGCCGTATTAAAGCATCTTAACGACTCTTTAAGACAATATACTTTGAGTTTTGATACCTGGTACTTCTATGGTTGTGTTGGTTTAGAATGTGGTAAGATGGATTTAGCTGCCGAAGCATTTTCTCGTTGTGTTTCTCTTGATGACACACATTCTTTATCATGGTCAAATTTAAGTGCTGCATATATTGAATTGGGTAAATTAAAAGAAGCCTTCAGTTGTCTGAAACGTGCCACTGCATCTGATTCACAAAAGAATTGGAGAATTTGGGAAAATTTTATGATTGTTGCAGTCAAATTAAATGAATGGGATGACGTTTTATTAGCTACTAGACATCTAGTTACCATGAATAGGGATAAAAATGGTGAAAAATCAATTGATATACCCGTTGTAGAGAAGTTGGTCGAATTACTAGTCTCAACTGAATATCATAATAGTGAAGAACAGAAATTTACTCATTATCAAAGATCATGTACAGATTTTATCTGTAACATTCTACCTTCCGTAATTACCACAAGTGATAGATGTTGGAGACTAGTAGCAAAAGTTGAATTATGGAGAAAAAAAGCATGGACATCATTAGAATGTCATGAAAAGGCATATAGGGCTGTTTCACACAACCCAAACTTAGAGATTGATGAAAAAGTTTGGGATGATACTGTCAGTGCATGCGAAGATTTGGTTGCAGCTTATGAATCCTTAGGTGAAATGGAAGGTAAATATGGTGATGGTACAATGGTTTGCAAAGATTGGAAATACAAATCAAGATCCACCATTAAGTCATTAATGAGTAAAGGTAAAGATAGATGGGAAGATACCGAAGGATGGGAGAGACTTATTGAATTAAGAAGCCAGTTATAAAGAAAATATTAGTGCGTAAACGTCCTATTGTTTCTGTCACCTGCATAATATATATATATATTTATAATCGAACAAAAAAAAAAAAAATTAAATTAGTTCAATCAAATATGTAACCCTTACCTAGAGAAATTATGTTTCCAATTCCATCACTCGTTCATCCTATTTTCCTTTAATAGGATATTTTTCAGAATATCCAATTCTTTTGAAACCTTTTCCTGAAATAAAAGCTGTGATTTTTCAAATATTTTATATTCTGAATATAATTTTTCAATAGTTACAACTGATCTGGCATCTTGTTGAACCGCTTTAGAATTTTTAAGAAGTTTAGGGGCATCAAGAGAATTAGTACTGTTATTTTCCCTACCATTTATTTTCACATTATCCCTCATAACAGATTCCGATTTTGAATCTTTAGTAGTCATGATTAATGATTTATCTCTATTCTCAGAAATATTGAAGTTCATCTTCATATTTCTATTGAAGCCATGTGGATATCCAACTACTATAGAATCCAGTGGTGGTGGTTGTTGAACGCCTTTGTAATCTGAATCTGAATCATCATTTGACAATAATGATCTATGCTCGCATTTGCACTCAAATTTCTTCATGTCGCTATCTTGTATCACATTATCCTCATTCATCTTAATAATAGATCTATTTATATGCGTGTTTTTATACCTAAAAGAATCTTTTTCTTCTGAGATTATTTTTAATAAATTGATTAGTTCTTTAGAACCTCTAATACTTCCTTCTCTGTATTGAGTATCCAACTTCAAAAACTTTGTTCGAATCGAACGAGATTGTCTGTACTTCCCCTTCGTTAATTCATTATATTTAGCTAATACAGTGTCCCAAGTCGACAAACGTAATCTATGTTTCTGTAAATCTGGCTTAAATTCATTTATCAATTGCAATAAAATAAGGTCGTTCTTTATACGTCTTGTCATAGTCATACTAAACCTTGGAGAGCAGCAAAATACACCAAAATACACCAAAACACACACAATTCAGCACTCAATTTCAATGATTGTTATCCATCAATTTGGTGTATTTTAATGTAAAATACATATACAAACTATTAACATCTATTGTGATCTTGGTAGAGATGACTGCACTTTTATTTTTCAGTACCTGAAAAAATATCAAATTTAACAAGTTTGAACATTGTTATACACTTTAATATCGATATCTATAACTGATTGCACTGATTAACGACAGCCTGTGTAGTTGTAGAGTATTGCTCAGAATAAACTGGTTAATTTTCGTTATAAGAGGGCTTTTTGTACTGACGTGATATGATTATTAATAAGGTTTTCCCACTCAAGTCTTCTATATCAAATTTAATATCAAAAAATCAACGTCAATTAATCAATAGAAGTTATAATTTCAACAAATTTCAAATGTCATTTCTTTCAAATTATACAACTGAATCAATTGATAACAGATATCAAGAAAAGTTATTGGAAAAAGCTCGTGAACAAGGTTTTAATAGTATCGAAGAGTTGAAAAATCATTTGAAAGAAGAATTAGCTCAAAAGAGAAAGGAATTTAATGATGCTGACCCTTTAAATAAGTTGAAAGAATACCAAGATGCAAATAAGGAAAACAAAAATGGTGAGAATAATGACATTGTTCTTTCAAAAAGTAAAGGTAAACTCGATTCCAGTGAATCTCAGAAACCATTCAAAACATTAGATTCATTTTTGAATGTTGAAAAAATTAAAGAATTATCCAGACAAGAGATTGAATTTTTATGGAGAGCAAAATGGTCACAAAAAGACAACACTTTGAATGCTGTGATCCCTGTTGAGATATATAATAAAATGGTATCTAATGCTAAAAAAAATCCTATATTTGTATTACCATTACCTAGAGTAAATGCTGAGTATAATAAAGAACAGGGAAAAGAATTAAATTATATTCAATGGAATTTTATTGGTCCAAATACTACTCATGTAATGATGACTTCTTTAGCAGAGTATAAATTGCACACTGAATTTTCAAGACCTCATACAACTTTCCAATTTCATACTGAATTAGCTGAAGATAAAAAAATAGTTTTAATGAATGGTCAAATTGAATCTGATATGAATATTTCATCCCAAGATGCCCAATTATTATTATTAAACATCCAAAGATTCTATGGTGCAATGGGGGAGGAAACTCCATCTGCTAAACAAAGAATACAGTTGTTAAAAGCTTTCACTTCTGGCTCTTCAGAATTTAATATAGATAAATTAATTGTATTATCTGAGTCTATGGAGAATTAGTAAATAGTTCGTTTAAAAATATGTAAGATCTATATTATTTGATCTTTGACAAATAAATAGCACATGTAGATATGAATAAATATTCAAAATAACCATTTTAAAAATGAATGATATTATTTTTTTAGAAAACTAATTATAATTTACATATATATATACATATACATATACATATAGATAATTGTATTCATATATAGTAAAGCATGATGAATCTGAGTTGAACAACAACATTCGGCCATTGAAATGAAGTCATATATTTCCCTATTCACCCTCATAAGGTCTAGTATTTGTTATTCAAACAATGAAACTGAACAAATAATATTAACTGTTTTCATTTAAAGAACATGAATATCATTAAACCACAAAAGACAACAATATATTGTAAGATCTGATGATGGGTAAAATATACAATAAAGTAGTAGTATGCGATTATCTCCCACATCTTGCCAATTGCCATGGTTGATTATCTAACGGACAAGCATCTCTGGTCTTAATCCATTTATTAATACAATGTAGATGGAATGCATGATTACATGCACCCCAAGCAGCAACACATTCATTATCAGTTTCAGTCATTGCCATCGGTTGACATTCAATACAAGGTTCCATGATATGATTCCTACAAATAGCACAGTTATCAACAGCAATATCCCAGGACCAGAAGGCAACTGCAGTCCATTTCTTAATTTCAAATTTCCTTGGTCTATCTGTACGATTATGATCGTGATTATGATTATTAATTTCAACACCGTTCCCAGAAGGCTTTGCCATCCCAGTCTCTTCCGCATCGATTTCCATCTTGTCAACTTCACTCATCCTTATATATTCCTGTATCTACTCTATATAGATACTCTCTCTAATCCACTGGAATACCTAATATAAACCACCTGAACAAACACAAGATACACACCAAATTTAGCTTCAACTCATTTTAAATCAATTACAATTTTTGTTTCATTGCTTTCAGGCTCATTGCAAACGATGCCGAATATCAAA
Source organism: Vanderwaltozyma verrucispora (assembly GCA_030565105.1). Classification (NCBI taxonomy): domain Eukaryota; kingdom Fungi; phylum Ascomycota; class Saccharomycetes; order Saccharomycetales; family Saccharomycetaceae; genus Vanderwaltozyma; species Vanderwaltozyma verrucispora. Next base: position 30,073 of record JAJMAX010000060.1, read on the forward strand.
ATTGAAACATTTTAAAAGAGAAGTTAGCACTTTTAAGCAGTTTTGTTGTCGTTGGATAGGTTGTATTGTAAGCTATTACAACCATTGGTGTGTCTATATTCGTAACCACAGATATCACTTTCATATTTATACAATTGGAAATGTCAGGAAACGATGCAAACGATATCAGTGCTCTGTATCCACCACCACCTCCATATATTAAATTTTTTACTGATGAAAATGTATCACAGTTAGAGGAGTACAAGAACCAGAAATCGAGTTCTGAGTCAGGGGACGTAAATGAATTGAAAGAACTGAATGCATTGGATTTTTTACTTCCCCCTCCTATTCCTTCAACGCAGCATTATAGAGCATTTGGTAACGTTTGGCAAGTTAAGGATCAATTACCAAATCTGGAGTCAATGGGGTTGACCCAATTGTACAGGAAGCAACAACAAGAACAACAATCGAGTCATGAAGATGGTAGAGATGATGATTCTGATCTAGGTACTGTAGACTATCAGTATAAGATACAAGAGTTGAGGAAACTTTTGAAATCTTTACTACTAAATTATTTAGAATTAGTTGGTATATTGAGTATTAATCCAGAATTATTTGAGAAAAAAGTCGAAGATATTAAAACCATTTTAGTTAATATTCATCATTTATTGAATGCCTATAGACCTCATCAATCGAGAGAATCATTGATAATGCTTCTAGAAGGGCAATTAGAGTATAAGAAAAATGAAATTGAACATATTGAAGAAGTTTGTAATCAGGTAAGGGAAAAGTTAAAATCCATTCAAAGTATAGAACTATAAAAAATAATAAAAATAATAATATTAGTACCAATAATGCATATAATATATATATATATATATAATTACAAAAACATAATTGAAAAATGAAAGAAAAGACTCAAATTTACTTTAATTATTTAAATGCAATTTATTTATGTATTGTATGTTTACATACCTAGACCCGGTAAGCTACTTGTGATCTTGTTTGAAGAATTAACTCCCGGTAATCCTGTGTTATCAGTAACATTATTTGTTGCTCCTGAATCTGTTGTATCACCAGGTGGTGGAGCTGCACCAAATTCACTTTTTTGTCTGACTGCATTAATACAGTTATTAATACCAAAATACCAACCATTAATTTTGTTATTGTTATATGTTGGATCATCATAAGCATTTGGATCAACTGGCCTAGCTCTAGTCCAAAATCTGATTGTTCTATCTTTTGCTGCACTAGCTAAAATGTGACCCACTGGATTATATGATAATGACGTTATGCATTTATCATGCGCAAAAGGTATAACATGTGTAGGTTTTTCAAGATCTTGCATTATATCAAAATGTTTTAATGAACCATCATATGATGCAACTGTAAACATTGTTTCATTAGTTGGATGCCATAATAAAGTCATATAATCTACTTCATCCCTTACCACCATTAATTCTTTCATACTATATCTTAAATCAAAAACTTTACATGATTTGTCTTTTGAAATTGCTGCTAAATAATTCCCCTTTGTTGGCTGAAACTTAGTTTTTAGTACAGTATGTTTAAAATTTAATAAATTTGAAATACATTGTCCAGATCTTGGATCCCACAATTTGATTAAATTATCTTTTGAAGCTGAAACAATCAAACCCATTTCTGGATGCCAATCACAACTTTTAACATCCCAATGATGCCCTGATAAAATTCTTTCCTGTTGACCATTACTGAAATTCCAGATCTTTAATACATTATCATCTGAACAAGTAACAAATTTTGAATCTGTTTTACTAAATGCAATATCACGAATCCCTTCTGTATGTGCATTATCTAATTCTTTAACCATATTAAAATTGGGTTGCCATATCTTAATTGTACCATCAGCATCACCACTAATCATCCAATCACCAGCGTGTGAGTATTCCATTGCTGTTACTGATGTATCATGTGCCTGCATAATACTCTCAAAATTGAATGAAGAACCATTCCATAATGAAAATTCACCACTATAAGTTGCAACTACCAATCTTCTACCTTCAGGCGTCCATTTAATAGCAGGAATTACGTGCTTCACTTTATTAGAGCTTAAATGGGTAAATTTATCTGGTACATTAATTATTCTATTCGTATATCTATAAGCATCTGGTGGCATAATATCTGAAATATATGTAGTCTCTGGTAGAATTGTGGGTAATGGCAAACCATGCTTCCTATAAAAATACAATTTATTAAACGGGGAACTTACATCAACAGTTCTCCTTTGAGATACGTATTTTTTCTGCACTGACTGCTCAGAATTGTAATTATTATCCATATTACTTCACTCTCACAATTATTAGTTGGCTCATGCAAACGTAAATTAGCCAATATTCTGTATAAACTTCACTGTTTTTATATAATTATTCAAGTTTCATCAACATTTTGAAAGGTTCTAATTTTTTTTTTTTCATATTAGTGAAATTTCGCTTGTGAAAGAACAAATAACATAGTAAACCACTGAAAACTTCAGTGAGGAAGAAAAATAAAGCTGTAAAATTATCAGATTATGCTATAAAGTGAATATATAATGATTATAAGTAAGCTGAATAGCAACATGTGCTATCTTATATACGTGCTCTTTTTTTTTTGAGAGGTTCTATGATGTTTCCCCTTCGATAGCTCATTATAAATACTCATCGTAATTTTTTATGAATCTTGGATATAGATCCCATATAATGGTGAATAAAATAACTTGAATCCAGCATAATAATGGAATAAGCGCTGCTCCAAGGAAATCAACAAGTATACCCACTAAATATGGAAAGAATGCACCGCCACATCCACCAATTGCAACAGCAGCACCCAATCCAGAAATGTGTAAATTTTTAGGTAATACTTGTAATGCAACAATACTAGCATTTGGAAATAATGGTCCGATAAATACACCACATGAAAATATTATACTTGCAATAACGAAAGAATATAAATTGGTATCTGAATTTTTTAATCCGACTAAAACGTATAATGTATAGAAAACAACAGTTATTATCCCATATACACATGAAGCACGGTAAACATTTTTAAAGTATCTCTCTGTAATAAATCCAAGTACAAAACGACCAACTGTTAATCCTGTCCAGTATGATGCTGTAACATATGACATCTTCATTCTATCATCTGATTTTGTACTTAGTAAATAAGTGAATGTCCATGAACCTGTACTAATTTCTGCACCTAAATAGACAAATAAGAACATTGAATACAGGCAGATAGTTGGATTTCTAAATAATTGGAAAAATGATTGAGAAGTTTCATTAGAATCTTCAGTTGAAGTTTCATTAGAATCTTCAGTTGAAGTTTCGTCATTTTTTTGTTCTGTATCAATGTTTTTACAAATATAATTATATTTTGCTTTAGTTTCATAACGAAATGAAGGAATAGCAAATAAGAAACCAGTCAGTGAACACGTTAGAGGAATCCAAAAAAATGATTGCCATCTCCCATTTTCTGCAAAATATGTGACTAAAGGTGGTGTAACCATTGCTGCTGCACCATATAAACTATGTAATATACCCATTGTTTCATTTTTATGATAATCTAAATTTCCAATCAAAACATTACATGATGAATCCAAAATACCCGTACATAATCCCAAAGGGAGATAGCAAGCAATGTAGATATATATACTCGAAGGTTTCATTGTCAAAATTCCAAAAAATAATATAGCTGTTAAAGTTGAACCAAAAAGTGCACCCCTCATACCAACTTTTCTATGAATGGCATCATTAAATATAGATGCTAACGTATACCCACCCATTTGAACTAAAAAAATATTAGAAACTGTTATTGTTGAAACATTATATTCCTTAACTAATGTTGGCATCAATGAACCAGTTACTTGATCATTTATTCCAAATACTGTAAATATAATGAAACAAGTTAAAACTTGGAATTTAACTAATTTAAGTTTTGTAAAATCTAATGGATAAACTTTAATTACATCTCCACGCCAATGTATATCTTTCATTAAAGTATTCTTTTGCCATTCAGAATCATCAACTTCATTCTCATAATTATCAGAAAACAGGAATTCTTCTGAATTGACATCGTTTTCAAAAGAACCATCATTCTCGAACGTTTCGTGATCATACAAGGTTGTATCTAATGTATCCATTTCAATGGATACATTTAATTCATCACCTTTTTTATTGCTTGCTTCATTACTCATCCTCTTCCAATATCTACCCTTTCTTCTTTTAAAAATATAAATTTCAAAAGTATCTTATCAATCGACTTATCTTTGTGGTCTTGATACTAATCAACACTATTGTAATGAACAAAGCTCTTGTTCGATTGAAAAGTCAACTGGATCAATACATAGATCCACATAGAAACACATCTACTTGTATAGAGATCATGTTCATAACTGCTGGTGCAGTTGAACTTGGTCTTGGTGATAAAAAAACTTCATCTCATCTCCTAAGAAGCGTAAAATATTTCAAGGTCAGAAAGAGCAATGTAAGTAAGTAATGATCTGTTGTGAAACATACTAAGGTTTGTTAAACAATGTGCTATTTAATGGTTTAATTGCATACATAATTCATTGAATTCACTTGTTAAATGTGTATATAACGTAAAGTGATGGGGAAACATTAGGCTTTGTTAAGTTATTCCCTCTGTAAGCCATCGCTCAGATACCTTAGCTACAGTTCTAATATGTAATTTAATATATGAAACAAAAAAATAAATATATTACAGTCTAACCTCTGTGCCAGATGAACTCAATTTGTAGAAAAGACCAAGACAATTACTAAGGAATGAGTACTTTGTGTTTCGAGAGGCATTATTACATTTTAAATTAACCACCAAAGAGTATCGATTTTGTGGAAAGTTACTCAGAAATGGTAGAATGTTGACTGAATATGTAATATATATAAGAACATGTAAAATATAAATGTCTTATTATAATTACTTGTCTTGTTATTGAGTAACAACTTAGATAAAAAAAAATAATAACAATTATAATTTCGATCTAGAGAATATACTAATTTAGCTAATAATAAATAATGAATTTAACGACAACTGCTTCTTCAGAGTTGGTAAATTCAGAGAGTGTCAAAAGTGAAGGTGAAGTAATTCAAGTGTTATCAACTGTTAATAGTACTGAAATATATTCAGGAAAACAAGATAATACAGATTCTGAAACCGTTAAAGATAGTCCTTCTTTGATTATTCCTATTGCTTTATGTGTCTTAATATCTTTTGGAGGTTTTATCTTTGGTTGGGATATTGGTACCATTGGTGGTATTGTCAATATGAACAGCTTTAGGAACAATTTTAATTTACTTCATTCCAACAATAAAGGTACAGATTTAGATATAAATAATAAAAATAATGATATTTTAATTGGTTTAATTGTCTCCATTTTCAATATTGGTTGTGCAATTGGTGGTTTGACATTAGCTAAATTTGGTGATAAATTTGGTAGAAAAAATGGTATATTTATTTCTTTAATCAGTTATGTAATTGGGTTGACAATTCAATTAGTTAACTGTAAAGTTTGGTATCAATTTTTTATTGGAAGATTTTTCACTGGTTTAGCTGTTGGATCAATTGCTGTATTAGTTCCAATGTTTATATCTGAAAGTGCCCCATTGAGAATACGTGGTTCCATGGTATGCATGTATCAATTAACAATAACTTTTGGAATTTTACTAGGTACAATTGTAGTTTTCAGTTGTAAGAACAAAATTACTAGCATGTCACCCAACATTGGTTGGCATACACCAATAAGTTTAGGTTATGTATGGGGTTGGTTGATTGCTGTTGGTGTGTTTTTTACTCCAGAGTCTGCTCCATATTTATTAAATTTTAAGAAAGATATCGATGAATCAAAAAAATCATTTGCAAGAATGAATGGTGTCACAATTTATGATAAATTAACAATTGATTTTATTAATGATTCAACTGACGTAAACAATTTAGAAAATATGCAACTTGTTAAAAATAGAGATACAAATAACAAAATTACAAAATTTAAGAATTCATTTGAATTTATTACTGGTGAACCAAAATTAGGTTTAAGGTTGTTTGTTGGTGTTATGGTAATGATTTTTCAACAATTATCTGGTATAAATTATTTTTTCTATTATGGTACATTAATCTTTCAAAAAGTAGGCATTGATGATTCCTATGTTACTTCAATTATATTATCATCAGTTAATTTTATTTCAACTTTTGGTGGTATTTATTTAGTTGAGGCATTGGGTAGAAAAACATGTTTATTAATAGGATCAGTTGGAATGTTTTGTTGTATGATAATTTATTCAAGTATTGGTAGTTTTGCACTTGATAATAGTGCTTCAGGTACATTGTTAATTATTGTTACATGTATTAATATTGTCTTTTTTGCAGTGACATTAGGACCAGTTACTTTTGTACTTGTCTCTGAATTATTCCCATTAAGAACAAAAAATGTGTCAATGGCAATTTGTACTTCATTCAATTGGATATTTGGGTTTTTAATTTCTTTATTGACACCAATTATAATATCAAAGATTGATTTCTTCCTTGGATATGTTTTCTCTGGGTTCTTAATTGCATCTGCCATTTTCACTTGGTTCTTAGTCCCAGAAACTAAAAACATGACTGAATCACAGATTGATGATCTTTACACCGAATATAAATCATGCTCATCATATTCATCTAAAATTGACAATGTATAGACATTTTATAAAATTATTTACAGCAAACTAAGACTATATAAATGTAGTTAATGTAAAATTCAATTGAATTCAATTAAATTCTAATGAACTTACCTTAAAAAGTTGGAACATGCAATCAAGATAAATAACCAGTTTAGCACTAATTCTAAATGGTGAATCTACCAATACATATATCACCAACTAATACTCAATTGAATTGCTGTCGTTATAATGTCTCTATTGTGCCAGTTCTTATATACTGACCGGGTAAAGTTACCCGACTTGCAAAATTTTTCTCAAATTGTTCGAACTTTGCGACATTGAAACAAATTGATGAGTTGAACTGAATTGGATGGAATCAATATATAATGATTGAACGATGATGGGGGCTATTAAAGAGAGACTCTTAATGGTATCTAATGTTAACTGTTGAGTATATTAGAGAATAACCAAATCTAGTTCATTAAGTTAAAGAAATGTCTGTTGAAGAAGTTACCCAAAAATTGGAATCTGTGTCTGTTGGAAATGAAAAGAAGACTGTTTTGTCAGACGGTGAAAAATTTGAAGTTAAACATCCATTAAACTCAAACTGGACCCTTTGGTACACTAAACCAGCCGTTGATAAATCTGAATCTTGGTCTGATTTACTACGTCCAGTTACTACATTTGATACAGTTGAAGAATTTTGGGCTGTTCACCAAAATATCCCAGTACCACATGAACTACCATTAAAGTCAGATTACCATATTTTCCGTGATCAAATTAGACCGGAATGGGAAGATGAAGCCAATTCTAAAGGTGGTAAGTGGTCTTTCCAATTAAGAGGTGGTCATAATGAAGTTGATGAATTATGGCTAAGAGCTTTATTAGCCGTTATTGGTGAAACAATTGATGAAGAAGAATCTCAAATTAATGGTGTTGTTCTAAGTATTAGAAGAGGTACTTACAAATTTGCTTTATGGACTAATTCTGAAGATGTCGAACCATTACGTAACATCGGTGCTAGATTCAAGCAAGTTTTAAGATTAGATGAAGAGGAAAAAATTGAATTTTTCCCACATTCTACCTCAAACTCAAAGCATCAACAACCATCTATTACTTTATAAATGATATAAATTTTAATTGACATTTAAATAATTTTCCTAATTCTCTTTTTCTCTATTATTAGAATATTTTCGTACATCAATTTACTCTCAATTTATTTGCATTAACTGCTTTCCTCTAAAAAAGGTAAGCCAAAAAAAGAAAGCCTAATAATACAAAGCTAATAGATTTGCCTTCTTGTAGGTGACTATTTTCTTTTGAAATATATATGTTTTTATGAGAACCTTTTATCATGATTCAGAAAGGTAATATATATTTACGTGTATTTACTTATATAATTTTATTTCACTAAGTAAAAAAATTAATCAATTTAGTATCAAATATACTCTGAAAATAGAATCCTGGGATTAATATGATATAAAATAAAATCAGTAAAGTACCCTTAAAATAATTCGAATTACCTTCTGCAAATAAATATGTAAACATAAAAATACTAGTCAATAAGCTTACAATATCCCAACTACTGAAAACCATTGTGAATAAATCACTCGTAACATCAGTAATGCTATCTCTAAAAAAATGCAAAATAATAATCGAATATATCACTAATGCTGGAATCTGTAATAAACATACTTGTAAAGCATACGCGCTACCTATTTCCATTGCTAATACAATGTTTCCGTTCAATGCAAATGAAATGGCATTTACAAACTCTGCTGTATTGGGAACTAATGCAATTATTATCAAACCCATTAATTTTGGATCAACTGATGAAAACTGTTTTAGGATTGAATCAACACATTCAATTAAAATTTCAGCTATAACGGCATAAGCAATGGTCATTATCAGCAAAATTATGGTTGATTTTTGCTTTGACCAATTTGATATAGTTGGTGTATTGTTTAACTTACCATCTTCAGTACCATAGTTATTGGACTCAATATCATTAGATATTGGTTGAAGTAATATTTCAGAAATATTGTTACGAGAAATTCCTGGCATTGATAATTCCCAAATAAGTTCAACATGAGTTTTTAGAGTATACCATAAACCTGTTACATATGCCAAAAATAATACTAATGCACTTAATTCAGATATTGGAAAGATTATCGTTTTAAAGAAGTTATTTAGGGCAATCGGTTGACGATTCAAATGACAATTAGTTTGATCAGTAACAATGTCATCACATTCTACTAGGTGTTCCCCATACAACAAATAGACTGTCGTTGGTACACATATTATTATACTTGAAAATATTAGAAGGGCTGACGTTATACCTGCACTAGCCGGATTATATCTCTGTATTTTTTTTTTAGTAGCACCACTGCACATAGCAAGCCCAGGTAAAAATAATACAGCACCAAGTATTGAACCTACAATTGAACCTTGAACCAGCATACCTTCTCCATATTCAAGAGCAATACAATACAGGAACACTTCGATTATAGAGGAAAACAGTGCGTTAATAACGGCACCTAATCCCATTGAAGTTTGTGACGAGATCGAAGCAACTGATTGTCCAATATAGAATGACAAAGGAATAATGGATACCAAACAGAAAATAAATATGGAAACAGGGGCTGTTAACCATGTACCTATGTTGAAATATTTTCTCAAAATAAAATAGTCTATAAAAGTTAGAATTACCACCGATAATAAATTAGTAATTATTACATTTATACCATCTATTGTATATTTATAATAATAAATATTTATAGCTTTAAAGGTACAATATAGGGAAGTATATTTATCATGGTTTTCACTTTCTTCTTGTAATCTTTTAAAGTTTTCTAACTCTAGTATATCAATTTCCAAGGAGTGCATATAGATGTATGAAACTAATTTCCATATAATCTTACTCATTGGAATTGTAAACACGAGTACCCACAGAATAATAGAGGCAATGTATAGCAATGGACCTATTATCAGAAGTGTAATTGCTTTATGAATATACAAAAGGTATTTTGTAGTTTTCTTTGAACGTTCTTTCTCTAATAGTAATGTGTTCTCTGAAGATTCGACTATACTTCTTAATTGTAGTGTGGACTTTTTAAATCTTATGTTATTTGTTTTTAATGATTTATTAACTGAATCATAACTTGATGGTGTTCTATTTTTGATGTATATTACTTTACCAAAAGGCCATAATGTATAGAGTGCTAATTTGTCATATAAAGTTTTGAATCTCTTATCAGAATTACTATTAAATTCTAAAATTGAGAACACTATAGAGAATATTTTTAGTATTAAGAACAAAGGAATGCCAAAACCTATTAGCCATATTATGTTACCATAATTAATTCCACTTGATGTTTCCATGAATAAATCCTCATGAATATCTTTATAAGCATTCTCTATTATAGATCTCTTTTTTTTATAAATTGATGGTTTCCAAAGTTTCATCCCAAATAAATGTGACGCATTTCTTCCAGCCTGCTGTTGCTGTAAATTAAAAGAAGCATTAATTGAGTCTCTTGATAGTATTTCGTCATTTTTAGTTTTTAAATGATCAATGACCATTTCATTTCCTATTCTATAAGGGTCATTATCACTAATGAATTGTTCAATAGTGTCTGAATTTATATGCATATCGTCGATTTTTTCAGAAGTATGACTGTTATAACATTTATTTTGCAGTGATGAAGATCGAATATCTGGCAGAGAGCTAAATTTTTTAGAATTATTAAGATAAGAAACACTTTTCAAAGCATTTGGCAGTTGATTAAAATTGGTCTTTTTTATTTCTGCATTAGGTTTTGGGTATTCTGAAATATTTTCAACTGATATAAAATTTGGACTCAAAAAATGTGTAGGATTCATCATCATTCAAAGCATATATCTATCATTGCGATCAATTCATATTATTTATTTCATTTACTGGTTTATATATAGTTGTCTATAACTATTAAGATAGTTGAAAATTGAAAATTCACTTACTTTATACTTCATCGATATTGAAATTAAGTCTTTAAAGGGTACTTTCAAGAAGTTCACTACTACGGGCGATGACACTAAATACAGGAACCGTATATCAATATTTTACATAAGATACAAAGAGTGTCAGTAAATATTCATAGTATTAAAATAGTTGATGGTGAACTTATTTAACAAGCATCGGTAGCCAATAGTTATATATAATATATGTTTTTATTGCAACAATATTACTGATATAAAATGGTATCTTTGAGGGGATTGTTATTGTTGTTTCTGATTTATTTTAAAAGCATTTCCGCAGCTCATGATATTAAACTTAATCCTTCCACCAAAACCGAAAATATTGTGGGGAATATACTTCTCCCAGAAGCAAATGATCCATTTGTAACATTCACGGAGGGTACTACACGAACATATACAATTGCAAGAGCACCAACAATAATATGGACTACAAACATAGAAAATGGTGTTCCTTTGGTTTACCAAACACGTTATGCTCAGCAGTTTACACAGCAGTATGATGTCTTTAAAGAACCTGGAAGTGGTTCAATTGGTGCAGGGTCAAATACAAAAGGGTTGGGTGAACCTAGGACAATGATTATGGAAGAACAGGTTACAAATAACGAAGGGCCAACAATAAATATTAACTATTATGGCTTGGAATTATTATTATCATTTTTATTAACAATGTTATAGGCAAATAATTTATTTGTGTTTATATTCATTTCTCTCCAATTTAATAATATATGTATAAAGTCTATGGTATTAAAAATTTAAGTATATACTTCAGCAACAGCTTTCTCAAAAATATTTAAACCTTCATTGATAGTTTCATTTTCAATTGTTAAGGCTGGAACAAATCTTACAGTTGATTTACCAGCAGTAATAACTAATAAACCTAATTCTCTTGCTTTTTCAACTAGTGCCTTTGGTGGTTCTTTAAATTCAACACCAATAATTAACCCTTTGCCTCTAACTTCGTTGATATGTTGTGGATATCTATCTTTCAAAGCATTTAAACGAGATTCAAAAAGTTTACCTTTTTCTGTTACATTTTTTAAAAATGATTCATTTGAAATAACGTCCATAATATAATTACTTACAGCACTACCTAATGGATTACCACCATAGGTTGTACCATGATCACCTACTGATAATGAATTATTAACTTTTTCATTAACAACAGTTGCAGCAATTGGGAAACCATTACCTAATGCTTTTGCAACTGTAAAAATATCAGGATGTGCTTCTTTTGGTAAATAAGAATGTGCCCATAACTTACCAGTACGCCCTAAACCACATTGAATTTCATCATAAATGACAATAATATCATTTTTTTTACATATTTCTTTTAAACCTTTCAATGTCTCAACAGGTACTGGTAAAATACCACCTTCACCTTGAATTGGTTCGACAATTAAACCAGCTAAATTATCCTTCTGTGATTGAACATAATCTTGTAATTTTGTCAATTCATCATTTAAATTTAAAAATTCGAAATTTGGTACTAGATCACCAAATGGAGTTCTGTATTTTTCATTCCATGTTGCAGATAATGCACCCATTGTACGACCATGGAATGAATTTTGAAATGCTATAATACCTTGTTTAGTTGAATTTTTCTTCAAACCATGCTTTTTAGCAAACTTCAATGCAGCTTCATTTGCTTCAGTACCTGAATTACATAAAAAGACTTTTGACGCATCATGTTGACCATTAAATTTTTTTGTATTTTCAATAATTTTTTTACTTAAATCTAAGCATTCTTGATTGTAGTAAAGATTTGAACTATGAACTAATTTTTGTGATTGTTTTGAAAGTATTTTACTAACTTCTGGATTTGAATGCCCCAATGCAGTAACCGCGATACCTGCAGTAAAATCAATAAATTCTTTGCCATTAATATCATCATATAATTTAGCATTTACACCTCTTGTAATACACAAATCATCCGGTCTAGCGTATGTTGTTACTTGATAAACTTTTTCATCTAATATAGATACTGTTCTCTTAATGCTACTGCCGCTAAAATACCTCTTGAAGCCTATCATTTTACCAAACGTATCCCAATGATCTTATCCACACCCACTAGACCAAACATGCACCAATTGCTAACCAGTCCACCCCCACCAACCAACACCTTCTTATTCAACAACCACGCTCTCTCTTTAAATATCTCTTCTCATTAGCAATCACTATGTACGCACATCTTTAAATTTCGCAAAGTTCACAAATTTCACTACAAAACAACCCAGAATGAGTCATATAGTGAATATAGATGAGCATGTTAGTGACTGTTAAGCTCTTGTTGAGTTTAACAGTTGACGGTAATTGCAATTGCAATTGCTCATTAAGTTAGTCATTGCTTTATTAGTCAGAGTAGTGGGTATTTTAGAACTAGTCGTATAATACTATTGTATGGTAGAGGTATATATGTATATATGTATATAGGTCTACATAGGTCTATGTATACTACGTATGTTAGGTATTGGCTGTATGGACTAGTACTTTATTCTGAAAGAAGTGTTGGATATAGATCCAAACCCGTAACAAGTCGTACCACCACCAAGAACTAATATTTCATCTTTAGTTGGGTTCTTTTGTAATTCCATACCGATTAGACACATTAATGTATCTTTATCTTCCCAAATGGATTTTGGAATTTGAACCTTTTCACATTTTTCAGTCTTGATATTAAATGTGATTATACTTGTTTCATCATTAAATATTCTGCTTGAACTAGTACCACCGACTATTAATAATTCTTCATTTGAAATGAAAATACTTCTTGAACCGTATCTTTGAAATAATGGATTTTGAATCCTGTCAGTTATAATAATTGTATTAGAATCATTATCAAATGAGAATTTTAATAAATAGTCTGATACTTTGTGATTACCGTCATAACCACCACCAATAATAGTTCCAATATTATTTTCTTCTTGATAACTAATTGCGGATGAGATTAACGGTACGTTGAATGGATATCCATCCACTTTGCAATTAATAAATTTCTTTGTTTCATTTTCATAAATAATAAATGGTTCGTCTGTAGTTTCACCACCAAAGATTAATAGTTTCTTGGAATTTAATTTACATGTATCATGTTTTGATCTACTTTCACTTAAATTGGAATTTTGTTCCCATTCATTAGTTTCCATATTTAACAACCATGTTTCATTGAAACCTTGACCAGGTGCTTTTCTACCACCAATAACCAATAATGAATTTTCATTTTCAATATAATCAGCTGTATGACACATACGACCAACTGGGGCATTTGATGTTTCAATTATACGACTTTCTCCACTAAAGGGATCAATGGTTATTGTTTCATTCAATCTGCTTGGATTACAACCACCAAAATACAAAATTGAATCATTTTTAGCTGTGCTTCCACCAAATCTTCTATTCATATCATGTTTTAACCATTCAATGGTAATATTTTCATTAATTTTTATATCATCTAACTCTTGAGGTTCAATAAATAAATATGGTTCCTTGAATTCAAAATCTGTATTATTAACAGCATGGAATAAAAGATAGTGATGACCAAACATGTGGAATTCTTCTAATTCATCAAACATTTCAACAGCTTCAACTTGATTTTTTAATTTTTTATCAACTTGATCCCACAGTTGAAGCATATTACCTGCATTGATATGAGGAAATCCAAGATTCTTAAATCTTTCAACTTGGGATTTAATACTATTATATTTCAGAATAGATTGTAATGGTGAATCATTTCTAATAAAATGTTTTAACATTTGTTTGGCGAATGGTTCACTACAACCTTCCGGCATCAATTGTTCTAAGATGAGGAAATGGCTATTTGGAGCTTTTGAGCAAATGCTAATAATTTGATCAGCAATTTCAGGTTTCATGTATTCTAAAGAAACTTCTGCAATAAAAATTTTAGTAATTGAAGGATCATAAATTTTTGGAGTATTTATAATTTTAGTAAAATTTGGAACATCATTTAAGTTACATGATTTAACTTCATATTTTTCTGATAAAAATGATGGACTTCCTTTAACTTGTTCAGTTTCAATCTCAGGACCTACAATTTTCATTAATTCAGGTGAATTTTTCATCATTCTAAGTTTATTATCAATTAATTCAGCATAATCGATATCCAAAAATGAAAACCTTTCAGAATAATTTTTACTATCCATATTTTCTGGATCCAATAATTGAAATGGCAATGGATCAAAACCACAACCCAAATTAACAATTAAAATTTGTCCGTTTGTTCCTTCTAATATTGATTCTAATCTTGTTCTAATACCATGTAACCTTAAATAATAACCTCTGCTCATGCAAGGTGATCTTTTTGGAGCTTTAGGAACAAAATATTTAAAATATTGTTTATTTGGCTGAGAACGATCAACATGCCTATTCATATCCAAATGTGGGACATATTGAACTTCAGCGGATCTTTTTGATGCAATTGATGATGTATTTGTGCCTTGAATTGCTAAATCAGCGTATTTTTTTTTTCTTTCTAATTTTTCCAATTGCTTTTTCTGTCTTGGAGTAAGTTCAGCTGGATCTTGTGCCTTTTTGACAGCTTCTTTCTTCATTGTAATTTTAAAGTACGAATAATTATATATCAATATAGTTCTTATCCTGTTGTTGTAAGAACTACTAATAAAATATCACTGTCAAACAACAAAATATTATTAAAATTGTTCTTTTAAATTTGAATATTTTGGCATTTAAAACTGAAAATTTCAAACTCATCGCTGAATTTTTCACTAACGTAAAATATCAACAAACAACCTTTAAATAAGAAGTAGAGGAATTAAAAAGAGTAACAACCCAAACTTTTAGGCTTACAAGTTGTAAAAGAGCATTAGCTGTTGACCTAACACTTGTGTCTGGATTATAAGGGAAACTGGATAGTTGTATTTGATTGTATCCCGCCATGGACAGCCAAATGTATATTGAAGGAGTTGGGACTTCTGAATCACAATATAATCATGTTGGATATGGTGAAGAACATATTCAGAGGAAAACATCTAAATTTACTTTGAGTAAATACACGATTTATGAAACTGAGGAGAGGATGTATATTGTTGGTAGTAATAAACGAGAAACCATGTTTAGAATTTTAGAAATTGATTTGACTATACCGCAAGACACTTTAAATGTATTAGAAGATAATGTTTTTTTTACTAGGGGAGAAGTCATGAATGTTTTATCTAGTTTAGAAGAAGCTAGTGAAGAAGGTTTGAATAAAAGGCTTACAGGATATGGTCTTATTGGGTTTATCAGGTTTACTTCATGTTATTATTTAATTGTTATCACTAAATGTAGTCAAGTAGCAGTAATTGGTGGTCATTGTATTTTCCATATTGATGAAACAGAATTTATACCTATTTGCAAAAATTATAAAAAGCCAGATAGATATTCTAATGAAACACGTTTAATGACTACTTTTCAAAATTTAGATTTAACAAAAACATTTTATTTCAGCTATACTTATGATATAACGAATACACTTCAAACAAATTTAATTAGAGAAAAATTAAAAGCGGTTGCAAGAGATGATATAACAGTACCGTGTGATGTTTCTGATTATAATGAAATGTTTATGTGGAATAAGAATTTGCTAAAGCCATTATTTAGATGTATTGATACAGTCTATGATTGGTTTCAACCCACATTACATGGTTTTATTGATCAGGTTAATGTTTCTGTTTTAGGTAAGAGCATATATATCATTTTAATTGCAAGAAGGTCACATCATTTTGCTGGTGCACGTTTTCTAAAAAGAGGTGTGAATAATGAAGGATTTGTTGCAAATGAAGTTGAAACTGAACAGATTGTATCAGATATGATATTAACATCTTTGCATAAGCCTGGAAACGGATATTTTGACAGTGACAGGTATACATCTTTTGTGCAACATCGTGGATCAATTCCTCTATTTTGGACACAAGAATCATCTAATTTGACAGCTAAACCACCAATTGAATTAAATGTAATAGATCCTTATTTTTCTCCAGCATCACTACATTTCAATATGTTATTCCAAAGATATGGAGGGGGTATAATACATGTTTTAAACCTAATTAAAACTAAAGAGAAAATTCCAAGAGAAACAAAACTATTAAAAGAATTTGAGCAGTGCATATCTTATCTAAATAAATTTCTTCCGACAGACAAGCAAATTTCTTACAAATCATGGGATATGAGTCGAGCTTCGAAGCAGGATGGACAGCATGTTATTGAGTTTTTAGAAAAGTATGCTTTAGAAACAGTTAGTGCAACAGGGATTTTTCAAAATGGATTTGATTTCAAAACTTCCAAAATTCAAGAGGGTATTTGTAGAACTAACTGTATTGATTGTTTAGATCGTACAAATGCAGCACAATTTGTGATTGGAAAAAGAGCCTTAGGAGAACAATTAAAAACACTTGGTATCATTAATGATAGCTATCTGGAATACGATTCAGACATTGTAAATATTTTAACTGAATTATTTCACGATTTGGGTGACACAATCGCATTACAATATGGGGGATCGCACTTGGTTAATACAATGGAGACCTATAGAAAAATAAATCAATGGAAGTCGCATTCAAGAGACATGATAGAAAGTATTAAAAGATTTTATAGTAATTCATTTATTGATGCACAGAGACAAGATGCCATTAACCTTTTTTTAGGAAATTATGTATGGAAAGAAGGATACCCGCTTTGGGAAATGAATACAGATTTTTATTTACATAATAATAACGTGAAAGGTTTGAAAAGAAGTTATACTCATTGGTGGAATAATTATCATATAAGAAGTCTCCGTGGAGTTTTGGATGAAGAAATAATTAAACAATCAAACGATGTTACAGATAGTAATATTATGCATAATATTCGTGGATACCCTGATGCGTTTGATAACTATTGGAATGAATATTATGTTCCAAGAACGTTAACGCACTTGCAAGACTTATTTGCATATAATATGAATTCAACTAGGCGTTATCATTCTGAAAAGAATCAAGAGAAAGATACATCACCATTTTCGTCACGTAAACAAAGCAATATAAATAATAAGTTAAAAGGTATTTTATTAGAGAAGGGGATAGAAGGAAATGTGAAGAAAACTGTAGCATTTTCTGAAAGACGCAATTTAACAAACGAAGATCAAATTGAATTAACAAACGTAGAGCTAACACATATAATAACGGCAAATGAGAATATTACACGTAATGTTAATTTGAATACAGACAAATCTATCCCTATTTTTTCGAAAGAAAGGAATTATGCTGATATAATAAACACTGATATTGATTCAAATTATATTGGTATGGATATTCCTTCAGCTCCTATTGATACTCCCAATATAGAGAAATGTTATGAATCAAATTATTATAATAAGATATCATTTGATAGTCATTTCTACAAAAAAGTTTTGAATGTTGATAATTATAAATCAAACTATAACTATACAATACACAGTGATTTGGATAAAGTTAAAGTTCGAGATGATGATTTACAAAAATATGAAGAGTCTATCAATTTTTTAAGTAAGGAATTTCTATTTTTATAATTTAAAAAAGATTTATTGAATAATGAATACGTATGTATATATGTATGTAATTAATATGGGTTAAATGATAATTAATGATATGAGGATGATTAAGTTAGGATGTCTTAAATGCCAATAATTTTATTCTTCAACGGTATTTGTTAGTACCTTAAAATGATTTTTGATAATTTTATTGTATTCTGATACTGGAGCTTTTTGACAGTCGAGAATAGATCTGTAACAAGCCAATGTATTCTTGACTTCTTGACATTTAATCCACAATTTACCGTTCAATCCAATAGCAACTTCAAATTGAGTTTGCTGAGCAAGAAGTTTCAATAGAGGGAAGTCGTTATCAAATAGTAAATGGCGAGTATAACTTAATGGTACATCAATGACCATACCACCATCTAATAAACCAAAACCTGCATTTTGACCAGTGGATGAATCCATACACTCAATTTCAGCTTCTAGTTCTTTCTCAGCAAAACAAACACGAGCATAAGCTAAATCACCAACTTTTAAAGTTGGTCTATTCTTTTTAGAAGCATTTGGGAAAGCCATATATGATAAAGAAACAGGTGTTGAGAAATTTGATAAAGATACCCTGTAACTATCTGAAAATGCAGCAGTAATAGTTCCTATCACCAAATCACCAACTGCAGGAATATATCTTCTGGAATCATAATCTACATAAACAGTCTGTCCTTTCTTGCTATCTGTTACATTCAAAAGACCAGCATTTACAGGTCTAACTTCTTGATCTTTAGGATCACAATACATACCAGGGCCCAAAGTCACTGGATTATTAGGATCAATTGGAACTTCGTCACCTGGAACAATAAAAATAGACATGATAGCAATTTTATATTCTATAGTTAATACCAAATATACTGAGATCTTGAGTTTCTATTATAACCAAACACTATTTTATTCTATACCATTCACCAGCTTTGTTCTTTATATAATAACTAATTTTGCAGTTGTAAATTTTTCACTCATCGCATCTCACAAAATTTACCAACTTGAACAAATATTTGACATTGAAATACTTTAAATAAGCAATAATGAGGAAGGTTAAAGTGCGTTAGTTGCTATATAAGGAGACTATTGAACCATTAATGTGGGTATTGTGTAAGGTTTACAAAGGATAGAAGCAAGATTCTTTTACACTTCTTTTTTTCAATGGATTATTCTTGCCAGAAACCGCTGTAATTAGGAGGTTTTTGAAATTTACCATATAATTTTAACTAAAAGATGATTAATCAATACTAAAATTCTTCAAATAAAAATTGTATATGTCTATTTACTTGTTTAGTTGTAATTTTATATAGTATAACCTTGTTATTTTATGGAAATAGTGTTATTTTACCTTGCGTTGTTGGTTTCGAATAAATTAGAAATTGGTAGTTTTGATACTTAAAAGAAGATGTTTGAAAGCTTTATCATATATGATTTATGTTGTAAAACTATTAGTTACATGATAAAATAAGTATACGAATACAATATATATCTGTTATTATCACGGAGATGTATCTTTCATTTACAAAATTGTTTCCAAGATGTTTGACTCTAATTCTTTTCATTTGGACATATTGCTCTTCCATTAATGAAATAACCCAATTTTCTATCAAATTTACTATAATAACATTAACACCGGTTGTTTTAATATCAATATACACATATTTTAAAATAATTAATGTAGGGACTGGAAGTCCTTTGGATTTCGAAGATTTATTAATTCAAGATGTAAATGCAGTAGAAAGAGGTTTTGAATTACCACCAACGTTTCTATCACAAAAATCATTAACATCAATAACTGACGGTAGTTATAGACATTGTAAAAAATGCTATGTTTGGAAACCAGATAGATGTCACCATTGTTCCTCATGTAATAAATGTATACTAAAAATGGATCATCATTGTCCATGGTTCTCAGAATGTATTGGTTTTAAGAACCAAAAATATTTTATTCAATTTTTATTGTATACAACACTATATGCCATATTTGTCACTTTTTTTACTTCATATGAGGTTTATAAATGGTTTAAGGATGGTACTTATGAATCAGAGTTAATTAATTTTAAACTATTGACTCTTTGGCTGTTTTCAATGGCAGTTTTGATTTCAATTGCATGCTTTTCAGCATTCAGTATATATCAGACTACATTGAATAGAACCACTATAGAAATGTATTCATTAAAAAGATATAGAGATGAATTAGATCTTTATAATCATTCGACATCGCTACGTTCGAATAACAGAGATAATGCATTTGATTTAGGATCAGCCTTTGAAAATTGGAAAGACGTAATGGGATCAACTATATTTGAATGGTTACTTCCTGTTCCAACATTTGCATCAGTACGTAGTAGAAATACATTAGATGAAAAGGGATTATACTTTAGAATTAATGAAGAAATTAGTCAAAACTTACTAGAGAGTATTGATCTTCAAAACAGACTTTTAAGAAGGGTTACACCAAGATCATCGATTGATGTTGATAGATAGTTAATGAACTAATGACAGAATAAATCTAAAAAAAATTTGATAATTTTTTATTAATTATATATAAAAGTATAAAAACTTTATAAAATATGCATATGTAACCGATAATTGAAATAAAATCGCTTTTTAATAATTTATGGTACAACTTGTGTAAAAATGACTGTAAATGATAATATAACCAAACTGCTATATTATTATGCTTAGAATAATAATGCAATGACGAAAACAAATAAACCAGTGAAACCAGTTCTAACAGAATTGGCAGCACCTTCATATGTAGACATAATTGAGTTAATTGTAGAATTAGATGAAATAGATGTAGTTAGTAATGTGGAACCTAATAAAGAAGTATATTCGTTAACATCAGCAGCAACTGTTACTTCTCTGGTAGTAGTACTAACTGAGATACTGACTTGATTAATAGTAGTAGCTGGTTCTTGTTTGGTAACTGTAGCATCATTAGTAACTGTGATTGTAGCATCTGATTTTTCTGTTTTAGTGGTAGTAGTTGTGGTAATAATAGTAGAGTTTGAAATTGGATAAAAGTTAGTGTAAACAGAAACAATGGCATCTTCTGAGTTAGTGATAATACTATAGGTTTTGTTCGTGTATTCGCCTATTTCTTGAACTAAAGTAGTAAAAGGAGTAGCAGTGACAGTTGTATATGGACAGTATGTAGTATAACTGGTAACTTGGCCATCGATAGTAACTGTGACAACAGAGGAAGTCATATCAGTAAAAACGACTTCATTTGTAGTGTTCTGGAAAAGAGGAGCAGAAGAGATTGTAGAAACTGGGAACCAACTTGTGTAGCTAGTAACTTCACCGTCAATAGTAGTGGTTACAACGCTGTAAGTTAGACTTTCATATGATTCAGAGGAAGTAACGTTTGAAAACATGGAAGTGGTAGTGGTTCTGAAAATATCGTTCTCTTGTGCGTCAACATTCTTAGTAGCAGAAGTAGTCATAGTAGAAATTGGGCACCAAGTTGTGTAACTAGTAACTTCACCATTAATTGTTGTAGTTACAACACTGTAAGTAAGCTCTTCACCATTAGAAGTAGTTAATTTAGTATTATCAGAGATTGTAGATACTGAACTAGCACTAGTGAAAGAGGCATCTGCTGAAGTGCTTTTTAAACTAGTAACAGGAGCATTAGAAACGGTAGTTGAATTCATATTTTCAATTTGAGAGTCTGAGGAAGACGTAATAGTAGAAATTGAAGAAATAGTTTCGGTAGATATAGTTGAGGTAGCTGGTGTAGATTCGGTTGCAACTGGGAACCAACTGGTAAATGTTGTAACTTCGCCATCAATGGTGGTTGTAACAATGCTGTAAGTCAATTCAGCCGAAGTTGTGTTTAATGTTGCATACATTGGAGCGACAGAAACCAAACTTGAAGTAATTGAAACAGTACTTTCTTCCGCATCAAAAGAAACAATTGCAGTTGCTTCAGATAAACTAGTAATTGTGGAAACAGATAAAGTAGAAGAAGTTGAAGTGGAGGAGGTTGAAGTTGAGGTAGTTGAAGTTGATGTAATTGAAGTTGAGGTAGTTAAAATGTTGTTAACATCTGCGACAGAGCTAGTATAAGTTGAAGAATAAGAAACACATTGGCTAGAAAAAGTCAAATCTTCTGCTTCAGGGCTCAAAAAATTAGAAGTTTCAATAGCATAACTGGAAGATTCACTTCTAATTCTGCTTGTTGGAACTGAAAGATTAGAGTTTGAGGAAATTTCACTTGTGGTAGTGGCTTGACCAATTGTTTCATATTCAAGTTCAGCATCAGAAGAAACAAAGGTAGAAACTTCCAGTTCAGATGAGAAGTCACTTACTTCATCTTCTTCAAGTTCAGAGGAAACTTCAGAAGTGGCAATGGTTGATAATTCGAAAGAACTGGTTGAGTAGTAATAGGAGGCAACGGTAGTGTTTGAGTAAATTACTGAACCAGCACTGGAAGTTTCAATGATATCTTCTTCTTCGAATTCTTCATCTTCTTCATAAATAACATTTGAAGAAGATTTACCGAATACTTGATTAGAAATGGAAACTAAAGAGTCTCTTTTAGATAAAGCGGTGGCACTGCTTGGATTAGTAAAAGTTATAACGTTTGTAATGGAAGAATCTTTCAAATCGGTGGAATAGAACTTGATACGCAAGTATTTGCCACCACTTACATTGGAAGAAAACAAAACTTTAATAGCAGTAGAATCAGATAAATCATGGGCAGCACTAAATGGAACTGATTTAGTTGGTTGGTTGAAGTCATCGACAGCAGTAACAATTTCAAAAGTAGTCAAATCTGTGTTATATTCGTAAGCATTTTCGGTAGCTGGAACAGATTCAAAATATAATGAAGATTTCAAAGCAGTTAATGGGACGTCGACAGTAAACCAAGCAGTGTTGTTATTTTTGTAAATACCACCGTCTGAACTAAAGGCAGACATGTTTTTAGCAACATAATTGATTGTGTTATTGAAAGATGGACCAGTTGAAACGTTGAAAGAGTAATCAATAGTAGTTGGGCTTAAAATTTCAGCTAAAGAATCATTTGATAATTTTGCTAAAAAGTTAAAAGTAGTACTTAAATTTTCATGTTTGTAATCAGAGAATGAAACGGTAAAAATATTTGAATTATTATGAGAAACAGAGCCAATAACGTCAGAATTGGAAAGTAAATCAAAGGATTCAGTTGGATAATCAGTAAAATCAGTTGGAATGGAGAAGTAAATATCATCTTTGTGACCTTTAGCGGCAAATATTTCGGCTTGAATTAATAACCAATGATTAGCATCAGTACAGTTATTAGAATTTGTGTATGGATCTAAAACTTGAACATTGTAAAAGAAAGCATTTGAACTTGCACTTGCAAGTGATATTATTGAAATAATATTTATTAAAAAATAGTTTAAAGAGAGCATATGTGCAACAATCAAATGTATATGTGTTGGTTGTTCTTTTTAATTTTGTTTTTACTTTATCATATATAATAATTTAAGATAAGAATGAAATAAGAACTTTCCATTTTGAAAACAACTTGATTTACGTTACCTTTATATAGTATTAAAAATTATATATTATTTTTCGATATATTGAAAGGATCAAGTTAATAAAATAACTAAAATGATTATGTTCAGCCTGTACCTTAATTGAACTTGCAAAAGATCGAGAAACCAAGCATTGAAAAGCAAGCAATTTCACTTTCTTAATTGAAAAGGTTGTAAAATGACAAGTGATTTTTAAGATGGCTAATCAAAAATAAAATAAAGATTGCAGTAATTCATTAAATCTTGATGTATTCTATAATTTCCAGATCTGAGATCTTGAATCATCTCGTCCCATTACCTCTTGCAAGGGTTCTCCTGGATTCTTTCCTTTTTTCGAAACCAGCCATTTCCTAAAATTGAATCAACTTCCCGTTCGGGCGGAAACCTGCACTGGTCATTTCCTAAAAAGATCATAGCAAGCTAGTATTATTGCCAAATTCGGCAATGGCTGTTAGTTTCTGAAATTGAAAAGGCTGAAATCACTTCCTAAAAAGGAAATATCCCAGTTTTCAAAATTCGAAGCATGTAAATTTTTAAATCACCCACTTATAGGAATCCGATTAAAACGAAGATTGCTCATATTCAATTGATTATAATGCAAGTTGATTAAGAATGAAATTATCGTCAAATTAGGCAAGTTGGAGCAAGATTAAATTGAAAAATTATAAATTTTATCAAAGTAACTGGCAATATTTCCATACTTTAGTTCAATTCAGTTCACACAAAAATAGCCAAAGTTAATTGACCTCTTTGGAATAAACAAGCTTGTTCTAATTTAAAAATTTGTTGGATCAATAGTTATTGTGTATAAGTTATCTCAATGGTGTAACTAAATCATTTTGGTAGAGATTGCTTTAAGTTCACTTTGATTGATTTACTGGTAAAATTTAAATCTTGAATTGAATGTGCTTCAATATAAACTAATACTGTTCAGGCACAGAATTGTAATAAAAATAATAATTCTGGGGGAAAGGGATTTTAAATAAATGGATAGTTTTTTACTCAATTGACCTGTTTTATCCCATCAAAGAGGAGATAATTGAGAACTTGATGTTAACTTTCGAACTAATTGGCTGTTGTATCTGTGATAGCAGGGGCACACTTAAATTATCACTATATCCTGCCTATTTTCAGTAATACTATTGACCATATTTGATTAATGATATTTCCAAGATGATTAGATTCCCCACACTTGATTGCAACATAACTAATAATACTCTCTCTATAAATGTAATGTTTTCTTCCTATAGTACTACTCTTTTCATATTATTTATTGTTCACTCTTTACGAAATTTGAATTATTTAACTTAAAAAGATTGTTTAAGGAAGAATCATCTTATATTCAACTACTTGGTGGGTTAATTATCTGGTTTGGAAGGAAAATAATCGGTATAATATCAATATTCAATATATGTTGTCATCATACACTATGATGGAAAACAGCAAAAGTGTGAATGTTCAGTTTAGTGAAAGATTGAATATTTATAAGGTAGAAATATCAAATGATCTACAAAGCTGCTGGAAAAAAAACTCACAGACTCCACAAAATTTATATTGTAGGATAACGCTGCCATCTTATCAAAAATATGAATTTAATCCAATTGTAGCGAATTGTGTAATTGACCCCAACTTACCATTCAATACGATTAAACTGCCTTCTAATAGGCTTTCGGTGAATTCATACCAACTAGCTGTCGACTTTTGTAAGTTTGAACCATATTATAATAAAATAGAAGCATTAGAATCAGTTACATTTCTTTTAAAAAGTTCTGTTTATGACAAATTAGAAACATCTCTACCAAAAGATGAACAAAAATTAGAATTTATTGTTCAAAAATTAGGGATAGAGTATTCAATATCTATTTTAAATTCAGTAAATTCCAATGCAAAACAATGGTGTAATATTGTAAATACAAGTGTTGATAAAGTTGGAGTTCTTAATAAGGATCAAACTAAAGTTTACTTTATTAGAGATGAGCATAATTTACTTGCTATGAAGCAAAGCGAACTCAGCAATACATTGGTTAAGACACATTCATCAGGAAATGATATTAGTCTAGAATGCTTGGAATTTCCTGTGCCAGATGAGCTTATTAAAAAGACAAATTTTGATAATTTAAGTGATGATACTATATATGCATTTGCAAATTCCGATATTTTTCTTTCACTTGGAGTTAGCAATGGTGAATATGTTGAAGCTACTGATTGTGAAGTATCGATGACTTTACAATTATTTGTACTTTTCCAACCAAATCAATTTAAAATTAATAAAATTTATGTGCATCCTAGAGTCGCTGCGAACTTTCCAAATCTTGAAGGAACTAAAGTCAATAAAAAAGAATTTACCATTTCTGACATTCCAAAAGCTCGATCAGTGACACTTGCAAGAGTTGGCAGCTATTTTCAATCACAAAAACTGTACGAGAATCTAATATTGCATAATTTAAAGATCTTTCTAACGGATAAAACAAGAATATTAAGAAATAAACACCTGATTCCAATAGCATTCGATACTAATTTTACAAGTTTATTTAAAGAAGATACATCTAACAAGTTTGATGTTCAGAAACATGATTCACTTGTTTGGTTTTCAATAGAGGATGCTACCTTTGAAGAAGATGAGGCTATTGAAAATTTAGATTCAGATTTCATAATTGATCCATTCAAAACTAAATTAGTAACTGCGAATATCGTCTCCAAAAATCCAATGCAGTTGAATAATTCAAAATCCAATAGTTATTTTGATTTAAATGAGCCATTTAATTATAATTTAAAAGAATTTGATTACGTAACAAAGTTTGTTGATATTTTAACTGCATCGCTAAAATGTTTTAGCAAACAAATATCCATAGATACAACAATCATGTTATCTTCTTTATCACCATATACAGGTAAATCTACCCTTGTTAGATATGCTGCATTAAAATATGGTTTTCATTTATTAGAGATAGACTGTCTTAATTTATCAGTTGCTTCACAAGGAACGATGGATTCTGTGTCTAAAACAATAGGTTATATTAAAGCAAAAATTGAGAGTGTTATACCTTATACTTATCCTTCAATTGTTTATTTATCTCATATAGATATTTTAGTTAAAAAACATGATATGAATCAAGATCCGCAAGTCTCAAACTCCATGAGAAGTATGGATATAGAATTAACAAGAATGATACACTACTTTACGATGAATTTCAAGGAAATTATATTTGTATGTTCGACAAACAACAGTGATGGCCTACCAACAACATTCACATCTAATATCAAGTTTGAAATCAATGTACCAGTTCCAACAGAAGGCCAAAGGAGGGAAATTTTTAAATGGTATCTTTCCAAATATAATTTGAACAGAGGCTCAAATGATCTAATCAAATTTGATATTCATGATGAAGTCATCATATCTAAACTAGCATTACAGTCAGCAGGTTTAAGCCCTGCAGATATTCGATTCACAGTGGATAAATCAAAATTGAACTCTCTATTAGATAGAGAAGATTCAAGTAAAAAGGATGTATTAAAAATAACTATGAAACATATTAGTAAAGCCATTAGTGAAGTTCGGGAAGAGTTTGCAACTTCTATCGGTGCACCAAAGATTCCAAACGTTACTTGGGATGATATCGGTGGGATTGACATTGTTAAAGGTGAAATCATGGATACTATTGATATGCCTTTGAAGCATCCAGAATTATTTAATTCAGGTATCAAAAAAAGAAGTGGGATATTGTTTTATGGACCACCAGGTACAGGTAAGACGTTAATGGCGAAAGCTATTGCAACTAATTTTTCATTAAATTTCTTCAGTGTTAAAGGACCAGAATTATTGAACATGTATATTGGTGAATCAGAGGCTAATGTCCGTAGGGTTTTTCAAAAAGCAAGAGATGCAAAGCCATGCGTTATATTTTTTGATGAACTAGATTCAGTTGCTCCAAAAAGAGGTAACCAAGGAGATTCTGGTGGTGTTATGGATAGAATTGTGTCACAATTATTAGCAGAGCTGGACGGTATGAGTTCAGGTGGTGATGGTGTTTTTGTTATTGGTGCAACGAATAGACCAGATTTACTTGACGAAGCACTTTTAAGACCTGGTAGATTTGATAAACTGTTGTATCTGGGTATTTCTGATACGAATGAGAAGCAATTGAATATTCTAGAAGCTTTAACTAGGAAATTTGTTTTGAACAGAGATGTAGATTTATTGAAACTGGTTGATGATTGCCCTTTCAATTATTCAGGCGCAGATTTTTATGCTCTATGCTCTGATGCAATGTTAAACGCAATGACAAGAACTGCCGGAGAAGTTGATAGAAAAGTATCTGATTATAACAAAGATAACAATGTAAATATTTCTATTAGGTACTGGTTTGATCAAGTGGCCACTGATAATGATGTTAAAGTCACAGTCAGTATGGTTGATTTTTTAAAAGCTCAAAAAGCATTAATTCCTAGTGTATCACATGACGAATTACAGCATTATTTAAATGTTAAAAAAAGTTTTGAAAACTAAGATAATACCTATTATCTTAGTTTTAGGCCATGTAAATATATAATTAACCTTTAGAAAGACATAAACCAATAACATAGAATAACTATTAGTAAAAACTGTTTTCTCTTATGCAATTACCAAAGTAAGAATAGCGGTATATTCATGACAACCTGTAAATTAGGCTCAAGTTGAAAGCAAAAGAAAGCCCCTCTGAGTAATCAAATAGAAAAGTTAATCAAAAGCACTGCTAGTTTCTCCATTCATTTCATAACTAATGCATTACCGTTGTAATATTCATTTTACTGTACCTGTATCCATTATATATAACCGTTATTTTATTTACCCGGCTCGATATTTTTCAAAATCTTAAAAAGTTTCAACAACGAAATTGAAAAAGTTGGATAAATTTCAAAATATTAAAGAACACAACTAATAAAAACACACAATTGAAAGCAAACTACTTATTATTCTGTTAGCACTCGCCTGTCTAAGATAAACTATAAGTGCAGCAGTTCAAGATGAATACACCAAGCACAAGTTCCAGTTATCCTGTTATGGAATGGGCCACTTCTTTGGATATTCCATTGAAAGCATCTGAAGAAGTTGTTAGTATAGATTTGGAAACCGATTTACCAGATGACCCAGCTGATTTGAGAACTTTACTAGTTGAAGAAAGTTCTGATAAAGAGCATTGGTTAACAATTGCAATTGCCTATTGTAATCAAGGTAAAGTTCCAGAGGGTATTAAATTAATTGAACTAGCATTAGAAACTTTTCAGAATGTTAACCAAGCTCCTTTACACACTTTTCTAACATGGGCTCATTTAAAAATGGCTAAGGAAAAATCGACAAGTTTAGATACTAAAAATTTTGAATTGAATCAAGCAGAACATCATTTGAAGGATGCCATTAGTTTTGATCCAACTTGGGTAGCAAATATGTTAGCCACCATTGATTTATATTATCAAAGGGGTCAATTTGACAAAGCTTTAGAAACTGCAGAAATTTTTATGAAAGGTATTGCCTCTGAAGATCGTAGAAATGGTAGAATTACAAAACCAAATTGTTTTTTTATTTTATTAAGAGCTAAATTACTATATCAAAAGAAGAACTACGTTGCAAGTTTAAGATTATTCCAAGAATTATTAGTTCTTAACCCGGTTTTACAACCAGACCCTCGTTTGGGTATTGGGTTATGTTTTTGGCAGTTGAATGATCATAAAATGGCCATTAAATCATGGACTAGAGCTAAAGAAGTAAATCCAAAGAATAAAAGCGCAGAAATTTTAGTTTTGTTAGGTGAATTCCACAATTCTTTAACTGAGTCT
This sequence comes from Vanderwaltozyma verrucispora, assembly GCA_030565105.1. NCBI lineage: Eukaryota > Fungi > Ascomycota > Saccharomycetes > Saccharomycetales > Saccharomycetaceae > Vanderwaltozyma > Vanderwaltozyma verrucispora. Next base: position 59,619 of record JAJMAX010000060.1, read on the forward strand.
GAAAACGATTCACAATTTAAAGAAAAATATTCAAATGCATTGAAGAACCTGGATAATTTATATAACAATGATAAAGAAAATCCAGTTTTATTGACTCTATTACAAACTTACTTTTATTTTAAAGGAGACTATCAAAAAGTTATCGATATTTTTAATGACAAAATTTCTAAATTCTCCAGTACTACAACAAACTCAATATTATCAGAATCTTCATTTTGGTGTGCAAGAGCTTATTATGCTTTAAATGATAATCGTAAATCATTTACCATGTTTCAAGAGAGTTTGAAAAGAAATGAGGAAAACCTACTTGCCAGATTTGGTTTGGGTCAAACACAAATTAAGAATAATTTACTAGAAGAAGGTATTTTAACTTTTGAAAATTTATATAAAAATTATGAAAATATTCAAGAACTGAACTATATTTTAGGTCTACTTTATGCAGGTAAATGCTTTGATTCTCAAACAAAATTGTCACATCGTGATTTAGAAAAAATTGCAACTAAATCAATGCAATATTTGGAAAAATATATCAATTTGACTACCACAAAAAATAATCAATTAGTTATTCCTAAAGCATATCTAATTATCTCACAATTATACGAAGTTCAAAGCCAATATAAATTAGCATTGGAATATTTATGCAAATATATGGATGACGTAAAGAAAATTGATTCAGACTCTGTGCCTCTAGAAATTTTAAATAATGTTGCTTGCTTTTATTTTATTAATGGTGATTTAGAAAAGGCTCAAGAATACTTTAAAGAAGCAGAGACTAAAATTAATGGTAAAAAATCTAGTGAAGTGACATTAAGATATAACTTAGCTAGAGTAACTGAAAATATTGATTTGTCAGAAGCAAGTACAGTTTATGAAAAACTTTTATCAGAACATCCAGGTTATGTTAATTTAAGAATTAGAAGCTTATTTGTTAAATTTTTACAAAATAAAGGTTCTGATATATCTTTGATTGAAAAAGATGTAGAAATTCTTTTGAAAAATAATGAATCAAATTTGGAAGTTCGTACGTTTTATAGTTGGTTTTTGAAGAACAGCTTGAAAGGATCTAGAATATATGATGACAAAAAATTCAAAGAAAATCAAGAATCTGAAATCAATAATAATAAAGAAACATTAACAAAGTATGATTCACATGATATTTATGCATTAGTTTCTTTAGGTAATTTCTACTGTGTTTCAGCAAGAGAAAACAAGAAAAATCCTGAAAAAACAAAGCAATCTTATTTAAAGGGTGTCCAATTATTTCAAAAAGCATTACAATTAGATCCTTGTAACGTTTTTGCTGCACATGGTCTGGCTATTGTATTTGCAGAGAGCAAAAGAATGGGACCTGCTTTGGAAATTTTAAGAAAAATTAAAGATTCATTGGATACAGAAGATGTTCAAGTAAATTTAGCAAACTGTTTATTAGAAATGCATGAACATGCTAAAGCTATTGAAGGCTATGAATTAGCTTTACAAAAATTTTCTAATTCAGAAAATGTGCCTAAGATCTATAATTTGTTAGGCAGAGCATGGTATTCAAGAGGTAACAAAGAAAAATCTTTGATATGCTATAAAAAATCATTATCAAATGCAGAAAAGGCATTAGAGTTACAAGCAAGGAAAACTACTGATGAGCACAATAGTGCAAAAGTCGCTAGTTATCAATTTAATGTCGCTTTACTACAATTTCAAATCGCTGAAACTTTGAGACGTTCAGCTCCTAAAGACCGTTCTATCAAAGACATTATAAACGCTTTATCTGGTTTAGAATCTGGTTTATCAGTGTTAAGAAACTTAAAAGAAAAAGATTTCAAGTTTATTTCTAAAGACGAATTAGAGCAACGTATTCAATTAGGTGAAACAACAATGAAAAGTGCATTAGAGCGTTGTCAAAAGGAGCAGGAACAGTATGACCAAGAACAACTAACTAAATTAGAAGAATCTCGTAAAATACTGGAAGAAAATGAATTGAGAGAAAAAGAACGTGTTGATAAAGAAAATGAAGCAGAACGTATAAAGATGGAGAAGCAAAGGGAAGAATATTTGAAATTACAAGAAGAAGCTCAGAAGTTAATTATGGAGCGTGCATCTGCTATTGTTGATCGTAGTGATGCTGAAGATGATGAAAATAATGACTATGAAGATGATGATGAAAAAGAAGCAAAGGGAAAGACAAATGTTACAAAGTCTGAAAACAAGAATAAGAAAAGAAAATCTAATAAGGGATCAGTAATTGTTGAAGATGAAAATGATGAATCAATAATAACAAAACCTACCAGAAGAGGTAAAAAATCCAATTTATCAAAAGAGTTCATTGAAAGCAGTGATGAAGATGAAGATATAGAAAGTAAACTTGCAAATGATGAAGATGATGATGACAATGAAGAAGAAGCAAAGGTTACAGATAATGAAGAAGATGGATTATTTTAATCCATTAAAACTATATAGTTATGTCTATATATATATATATATATATGTACGTATTTTATACAACTAAATGATTATATCAACTTGTAATATACATCAAATACTTGACTATTGAAATTTCTGAATGATAAGTATACTAACTAACACTGAACTTTAATTTTTTTAATTTATTCGTTTATTTTATACAATAACTATTAATTTATCTACGTAAAGGAGTCTTTTGGATCATTTTCTAAAAGATATTTAATTAATTCGTAAATATTTTCTCTATCTTCAACGGTATGGATCCAAATACCAAATACTTCATGCTTTAAATTTTTAATAATAACCAAATCATCTTTAACTTCAACACCCATTTTTTCTAAAGGATTTTGTAAATTTTCCTCTGCATTAAACAGACTTCTTTTATTAATAATATTATGTGGTACAATACCCATTGAAAAGTTGTCTGGATTCATTCTATTTAAAATAATCAAACCATAATTGTATATATCTTTACCAGTTAATACTGTTCCAGAAAACGTTGAATTTGTGTTATCTGTATTTGATTCGCTATCTTCTGGTAACAGAATATTTTCATCAGTAACATCTCGTAGATAAATTGCTAACACACCTTGATATTCTAACTTATTCCACTCATCTTTTTCGAAATTCCATTGATATACAGTAGCATGTGGAGTATGAAATAGCAATTGTTTAATCTTTGGATCATATCTGCCAATTACGTTAAAATTTAATGCTTTTCTATAAAAGTCCATAGTCATGGCAGAATTCACTTCTGTTCCACTATCAGTTTTACCATTTGTATTATTAGTAGTTGCCATTTTAAAGCGATATTGCAAGTTCAATAAAATCGCACAAAGACAAAATTTGATTTGAATAAAAGATAATCAGACAAACCTAGTTATTAATCACTCCCTGGATTCCCAATTGAAAAGCTTGACTGGCCATTTTAACCAAGATAAACTATTGAATAGTGAATATTTTCTTCCATTAAAGTTGGTATAAATCTTAAAAATATTTCAAAGTTCGGTTTGTAACTTTTTCCAAAAATATTTCAGTGGAAATGCTGCTGTAGTAAAGAACAATTAATTATACAAGAAGAATAGCCCAAGATACGTTTAATGTATTTGTAAGAGGCACCCACAAGTGAGGTGCTGGACGTGTCAAGCAATTGGTGGTTTAGACCACTTTTCTGTTCTAAAAACGACCCACTGCTTAGTACATTAACAAGACTACAAGATATAGATATACATACACATCCACACACACACAGATATACATATGTATATCTTGTGTGTGTGTGTGGATGTGTATGCATATGACAATTCTCTTCACATTCGATATTTGAAATCCATGGAGACTCTCATGTTTCCCAGCAATCATACCGTTGCCCCCACTTAAAAGTATTTCCAAGTTCCAATGTTAAGATGCTTGCAGCTTTACAGAAACGATAATTACTGAACTTTAAACACAATTTCACAAAGCACATTCCCAAAGTAACAAAGCAACCCACCACAGTCTACCACAGTCTACCACAGCCTAGTAGCATAGTACTCTCTTGATATCTTGAAACTGCTTCAAATGCCCACTTATCCTAGAATCCAATTCTGCTATGAGCATTGCTGGGCAACTGGCAACTGGTCTTAACCGTCGTCACAGATCCATACCACCATACCACCATTGGCACTTGCTCTGCCTCACAGACATGCAGTACCTGGTGTTACTATTCCCAACTTGGTCCAATATCGTTAGTACGGTGTCCTTTTTGTTATCGCCGCTTTTATTATGGGATTCCTCTAATTAACAACCACCGCTTATTTCCGGAAGCTGTTAATTGCGGGTGAACTATTTCAGTTTGGGAATTCGTATATAAAGGATGGGTGAAAACTTGTTTGCAGTTGTCGATTTTTGTCTCTCTTTCCCCATTGTACTTTATTTGAAGACATTGTTTTAACATTGAGTTCTTAAACATCCAAATACACACAGATCTTTGATTCAGTTGAATACAAAAGTTCAGTTCGTTGTAAGATAATTAAAATTAACAAAAAAAAAAAAAATGGTTTCTGCTTTAAATGTTGGTGTAGTTGGGACTGGTATCTTTGCTAGAGATAGACATCTACCTTCCTATCAAGAAATGTCTGACAATTTCAATGTCGTTGCTTGTTACAATAGAACTAAAGCTAAAGCTGTTGATTTTGCTGAAAAAGCTGGCATTTCAGAAGAAAAAATCTATGATGATCTAGATCAGATTATGAATGATCCTTCAATCGATTTCATCGATGCTTTATTACCAGTTCAATTCAATGTTCAAACTGTTGAAAAAGCTATCTCTGCTGGTAAACCAATTCTTTTAGAAAAACCAATTGCTGCTACTATGGAACAAGCTAGAAAAATGGTTGAATTATCTGACTCTACTGATTTACCAATTGGTATTGCTGAAAACTGGTTATATTTAGCTTGTATTGAAACTGCTAAGAAACAAATTGCTCGTATTGGTACCGTTATTGGTTTCACTCATAACTCTACAGGTCCATTTGCCGCTTCATCAAAATATTTATCTACTACTTGGAGACAATCTCCAGAACATATTGGTGGTTTCTTATCTGATGGTGGTGTTCATCAATTAGCTTTGGTTACTTCTTTACTTGGTGATTTCGGTTCAGTTTCCGCTTTAACTCAACAAGTTCGTGAACAATCATCTGCTGATGATATCGTATTTTCTACTGTTCAATTAAAAGATAGTAAGGTTATTGGTACTTTCACTTATGGTTCTGCTTTTGGTGCTACTGAAAAATCAGTTTTCTTAAAAATATACGGTACAAATGGTTCAGTTGTTATTGATTTATCTGATAAAGCTAACCCAATGGTTAAAGTTAAAGTTGGTGAAACTGCTGAAACTGCTGGTAAAGAAGAAATTTTTAAGATTGATCAAGAAGATTCATTCGGTGTTAATTCTGAATTTTTGAACTTTCATGAAGCCGTTTCAAAGAAAGACAAATCTTTGTTCAAGAGCACCCCAAGAATTGCTTTCCATCATTTAGCCTGTGTTGCTGCTTTCTTAGAATCTTCTTCGAAAGGTGGTAGCAATGTCAAAGTCGAATCTATTTAAATAAATCGTAGGTTCAATTGAACAATTCAAGATAACCTGTTCTTTAATTTATGTTTTAATGAAACACAATATATTCGTATAGATATATAAATTATATAATTGTACAAAGAAAGGAATGAAACCACTTCATGATAATGAAATTGTAATTGATAAATAAACATTTAAACTTAATTCATGATTTTTATTAAGATTGATAAATTATTTTTTTTTCTAAATATGACTAAGATACAAAGTTAAGATATATAGATAAATAAATTATTTTATTTATATTTATTTAAAGATCTTAGCGGGAAGACATAGCTTTGGTAACAACTCTCTTTAAACCAACTTCAGCTTTTCTTAAATCATCAGTAGAAGCATCTTCGATTTGTAAAGCAGCTAATGCATCAGATAATGCGGTTTCTATCTTAGATTTAGAACCTCTCTTCATCTTGGAAGATAAGACTGGGTCAGTAACAGTTTGTTCGATAGAAGCGACGTAAGATTCTAATCTTTGTCTAGCTTCGTGTCTCTTAGCGAAAGCTTCATCAGCAGCCTTAAATTCTTCAGCTTGGTTAACCATCTTTTCGATATCTTCAGTAGATAATCTACCGACAGCGTTAGAGATGGTAATGTTTGAAGATTTACCAGTGGATTTTTCAACAGCAGTAACCTTTAAAATACCGTTAGCAT